>ADNK01000140.1:0-27500 GCA_000320545.1 Bigelowiella natans CCMP2755 | reverse complement strand
AATGATGATGATAATGTATTTCGTCCTCATGCTGGCAAAGAATGAAGATATTGCTGCTCTGCTATTTGTGCTGCTGTAAGTCTTATTGTCCCTCCTTATGGCTACTTGTTTTCTTTTCTTCCTTGCAATAATCAGATGAGGATATAATACTCTTCGATCTTCTTTCTCTCGAGCACGAAACATTGTGGTCTCTATGAACCTGATCCCACAACAAACAAACAAACAATATCTTCTTTGTTTTTCTTACAATGCTGCTATGCTGTTGGATAATGATGATGATGATGATAATAATGTACTACGACACCGGAAGAGTTCTAGAGGTGGAAGAAGAAGAAGAAAAAGAAGAATGACCCTAACAGTGAGCAGAGAAAAGAAGAAATCATGAGAAACTGAAGAAGAAGAAGAAGAAGAAGAAGAAGAAGAAGATGCGAATAACCCGTAGAGTAGGAGGCCTATCTATCACCATAGATGTAGACTAGATTTAGACTAAATATAGACTAAATATTTATGTCAATCAACGTTATTGTTATATTTTTGGTTTAATTGCTCTACTGTTCTCTTCCCTCCTCCTCCTCCTCCTCCTCCTCCATAAAGGAAAGATAAATGTGATTGGTTTGTGCGCACATCTTCTGATGTGTGGGTAATAATCGAATCAAAGATTAGTGGTTGTAGTAGCAGTTCTTGTTACTGCTGTTTTAGTATACTAGTAATAACAAGAAGAATTACTACTGTATTTTCTTCTTTTCCTTCTTCTCTTTCTCCGACTTCTTTCAAGAGAATGACAAGCACTGTCGCTGGTATACGTGCATTTCTGAGAGAAGTTGCTGCTGTAACACATATGAACATTGTCATCATCATCATCATCATCGTCGTCGTCATCGTCATCGTCATCAGATTAACAAACCATTGATGGCGAGGAGGTTGCAATGCTTGAATCCTTCAAGCGAAATCTATTCTGGCACTGTACTTGGAAGTAATACTGGTAATAAATAAACAACATTAATATATAGTACTTGTAGCGGGTGTAGCAGCGACAGTCATCATACTACTGATCTCATCTTATGAATACTGTCCTCGCTGTTCTCCCTCGTATCAACATCATCATCATCATCATCATCATCATCATCATGCGGTAGTATCTCCCAATCTACCCATGTGATTATTCGTACTAATTTCCTACTGACTATTTCCTGTCTCAATTAACACAAAGACAAAATTGATTAACACTGATGGATAATTGGTGAATAATTGATTGGTTGGTTGTGTGTGTGTGTGTGTGTGTGTGTGTGGTGTGTGTTGGCCAATAGTAGAACATTATCACTTTGCAATTTTATATTCCAAAGCGGTAGTAATACCTACAACTTATTCCTCGTTCTCCTCTCCCTCCTCTACCCTCCTTTCACTATTATGGCAGGGGGGGATAGGTTTTTCGTCCAAGGTAATGTTGTGATTCTGAGTGCAAGAATCATGCAGCTATTCCATTTTTATCTCAAGAACTGGAGAGTAGCTAAGAATACGACGAAGCTGCTGCCGACCCTTGTGCGTAGCAATGATAGTAAGATGATGATAGTGGTTATGATGATAATGATGATGATGATGATGATGATGATGATGTAACTGATGTATTTTCATCATCGATGATACAAAATCTGACATCGTGAAACAAAACACAAATCATATGATAGAGATGACATCAGGCATTTATTAGAATGATATATTACGCATTTAGTAGTGGCCATCTCCCCCCCCCCCCCCCTCTCTCTGTGTGTCTTTATCTTTGTCTTTTTTTTTCTTTTTCCTTCTCCTCTTTTTCTTTGGTAAATATGCTTCTGCTCTTGTCTCGATATAGGTGGAGTGATGCTACTATTACTACCTACTTACCTAATTCCTTTAGAAGTACTGCATTATTATCATCTAACTTATTATAATTATCATGATAATGGTGGCGTTGTCCAGGGATGGGATCAAAAGCTTGCAGAGGTAACAACAACACACCTTTCTCAAATTTCTATATATCTCCATCCAAGTAATGTATTCACCCGATGGCGGTCATCATCCAAAGGTTATGGTATGGAATAATTAATGTTAAATATATAATAATACAGGTTTTACAACTGCATAATATCCAGCCGAGCGAATTTGCTTGGCGCCGGCAAACCATCTTCTTCCCTCAGGGAAGAAGGCAGAATGAGAGCGAGGCCGTGCTGGAAACTATTCTCGAAGAAGCAGAAGATAAGTTTGCGAGGGTGCAAGCAAGGAAGAAAGCACATAGAACTAGTCTGGAGGGAAGAAGTCGCCAGCGTCATAAGAAGAACAAGAAAGAAGAAGAAAAGGAAAAGCGAAGGATTCGGCAACAACTCGAGGAAGACAGTAAAGTCAGTTTGAATCCAGGCGAACCGCGCTGCTTAATATGGGTAATAAAGACAGTAAGGTGGTATGTTATATCGCCGGTTTGACCTTGATTAGATCGTTACCCTCCCCCTCCATGTGCACTGTTGTCACTGTGTTGTCTGTAGGTGGCTCCTCTTCCAGGCGGAGGCGAAAAGTACCAGAAAAGATTGTCAGAAGTAGCTAAGCCAGATTTTAAGGGTATACTACTATGTCTGTCATCCAATATGCTCCTCTTCCTCTCCCTCTCCCGTACCTGCAGGCACTAATATGATTAATCCCCGAACTAGTGCATAAACAGGAAACACACCCATAGCTGTCTTTTATTACCGTAACTTGATTGGTATTCCTTCATAGTCTCTCCCTCTCTCTCTCTCTCTCTCTCTCTCTCTCTCTCTGTGTGTGTGTGTGTGTGTTTTACGTGTTTCCAGACGAATTTATCTGCGAAGGTGGCGGCAAAAACAGCATTATTATTGATAATAATGGCGAGACCAAGATAAATAATTTGTACGGGAGGAGATCCAAGAGTGCGAAATCAGGAGGAACACCAGGAGAAAGAAATTCTTAGAAGCCAAAATAGCGCGCGAAGAGGGTGCTTTGTCATCAGAAACATTTTTATCATTCATAGCACCAGCTACAACCGCCACTACCGCCTTCACCTGGACGTAGTTGAAGAAGAGAAATACACAAATATGTCATCAAAATTTGTTGGCTTGCAAAATTCTCGAAGTAGTAAAATATCTACATCGAAATCTAGCTCAATTATCATCCGTACACTCTCAGATCGTGAGAACGTGCGACGCAGATCGTTGCAAACAATCCCGATGTCTTCACATGTATGCGGGCACCCTGGCACCCGGCCATAATTCTGCTTTCTCATGTGTTGCGTATGCTATAAATGAGCACGCAATAATAATGACGCATGGGGCTAGGCGTCACTGTTTCTACATGTTGCTACTAATTTGATGGACATGCAACGTGCATCACACAGCAGGTCCGTCATCGCACAATGCATCCGCATGTGGCCCGCTTAGCCTGGCTCTCTCGTAATCCATTGCATAGCTTGGTTCACTCACGCCTTGTGTAGCGTGGAGCGCACGTGTAATGATGTGTGATGTGCGTACAGTGCAGACTGTACTAGTGTAATTGAAGGCAACGTAGCGCAGAGCGTAAACACGACTATGCTAGTATGGGTCAAATTTGTTTGCGCGCACGCACGCAATAGCATGCTGTATCTGTATCGTAATGGCCGCTGCTGCGACGATGCGACGCTAGTTCATGTAATGACCATGCTGTAGTATGTGTAACAAGAGTATAGTCTTGCGCTGGTGGTCGAATATTGTCAAATTGACACGTGAAATGCTCTTCAAAGGTGGGCTGCACAATTGGTCACAGATTGGATGCTGAAGCCAAACTTTACAATTAGATGTTGTGAGTAGATATTTGCGCATAACTGCGAGATTTCCCCCGATATCTACGACACTCGAAGAGGGGTTAATCTCCAAAGGCCTCAATATGTTGTATATGAGTAAGAATTCTCCTTGATTTACCAATGACTTCATCCAGAGAGCGGGAGAGAATTTGCTTTCCTCCTTTCTATCTTCTTCCTCCTCACGTCTCCTTCACTTCCTCCTCCTTCGGAGGTTGTACATCTTTTTTGCCCTCCTCCACTTTTTTGCTAGGTGCTTGTGCTTTCTTGCCTTGTGTTCCTGGAATGACTTTGGAGATATCGTCGTACTTTCCGCGAGCCTTGAACTTTTTCTTAAAGCAAACTGTGAAAAGCAGAGGAGGGCAATGTGTAACTAAATGCGTATGAAGTTGTTGTTGAATGTACAAAATGAGATGGCTAGTTTTCTATCAACCTCAGTGCAAAATAAGATGTCTGAAATGAAGATGATTTTTTTTAGGCTGGGGAGATAGTTGCCATGTATTGATTAAAATCGAATAATGGTTACACATCCAGATATAATTGGAGGTTCGAATATCCACTACTACCTTTGCAGTAAAGATCACCGGACATCATAGCAACCGCAGAAGGTCTAAGAACGCTCTTGCATTCAAGACATTGAAAGCAGTTTTTGTGGTAGACTGTAAAATGGTCAAGAAAGAAAATATTAGAAATCGCCCAGACACTTACCATTCCTCAAAAGAATAAATGGATAATTGGTTACCGTATCCGTCGTACTTCAGCATTTCCATAGCTATCGAATTAGATTGGAATAAATTTTTCTTAAACGTGAAGTGCGTGGAAATATGATCAGGAAAGGAAATAAGGAATATTCTTCATCAAGAGCTGTGGTTCACCATAGACAGATTTCTGGCAGACTCGGCACTTTGGAGCTCCGCCAAATTTAAGCTTGGGCTAAGTGGTATCATCACATCCAAAATCTTCGTTAAAATATTATTTTCCCATGTTTCGTTATCTTACGAAGAAAGTCATGCCAAATGGGAACGAATACGCAAATCGTTCGAACCCACTCGAACAAAAAAATGAACTTTACGCTGTGCAGATTCGTTCAGTGCGTTTGAATTTGGGAGACGAATCGCATATGCCCTTCAGCAGAGAGGATGAAAAATATATACTTCGTTATATTTTTATCTATTTCTGGGGGAAGTGCGACCATCTTTATTTCCTTGGTGCGTCGTACGGGTTTGGTTTACAGGAGGCGGACGAGTGCAATGCTCGAGTTAGATCTAATCACACTGCTCAGAACTACAAAAGCTTCGTTCAGCACAGTCATGGACAGATAAGTTCAATTATACTCCAGATGGATGCCCAAACACACATCAGATTTCAATGCGACATATACACAGACACTAAATAGCCCAATATTAATACCGATTCTCTCCTGAGGCTTTTCACAATAATTCTTACGACACCATCGTACTTTTTTCACATCACACCTGAAACTCCATGCCAACTCAAAAATGGCAAGGATTTTTAAATTCTCATTCAGATGAGTACGTTTTGACAGGTGTAGTTGTTTACCGGTAATTGAGCTCCATTTGGGATGAAATGTAGGTGAAATGAAGCAAAATAGAATTCTTTACCGGTATATTCTTGCTCTTGTTGTTGTCGTTATTGTTGTGCGTCATCATCATACACCAACAACCGACGGAACACAATTCCTCTCTTCCGGCTTTGTGGCTGACACAGATATTTCCTGCTATTGGGAACTGCGACAATGACATATGCTTTAATTCTGTGCTAAATAGGGTGGTACCACTGTGCTCGTTTGGATGCTGCTTGGGAAACGTGTAGTTCATTCATGCAAACGCCTTCTCCCATGTGGTTCTGGCGCATGTAGATTTGATCAACGCTTTGTTCATTGTTCATTGTTCATTGTTCATTGTTCATGTAGAAGATGGCCTCCCTAAGGAATAAGCCTTGGACAATGACTGGGGAACAGCAGTGTCATCCCACTGAAAATTCATAATTTAAGATAAATCGATCTATTGGAAAGAATGTCATTTAAAGTTTTCAAGGCCCTTACTGCTGTAGAAGCATTTCCAAAAAGGAAAAAGTACAGAGTCTTGAATTATTTGGAAGGTAATTAAATATCCCTTTACCCCTTCTTGGTTGAGAGAGATAGAGACATCCATTCGAGGTTCTAGGACACATATTTTTCGAGAAATGACTAAAAGTAAATCGCCACAAATTTTGAACCTTTAACGTGTAATCGTCAGAAAATGGAGCTATTGCGTGGGATGCAAACGATCGCAAATTACTAAAAGAAGCAGGATTTTTTCTTCGAAAGCATAAGACTTCAGGGCATCGACATTTCTATCTGAACAAGTATTGACCAACCTGGCCCTTAACATTGCTATGTACCACTTGGAAAGTAAACTACTAGCTTACTATTTGTATGAATATTTACCCAACCCAAAGGTCACGAATACCTCTCACCCTTGCTGTGCTCGCAAAGCTCCGAAACTTTCATGTTGATCTCGACAAAGACGGGAATAAGTTGCCCTGGGAGAACTCAACCAATAGACGAAAGAGAAGATCCAGATCCTTGGACCTCGACTCCCTGTATGATACAAAATTGAGAGGAACGGATACGAAACTCGCTCTCATCGAGATGGGATTAGGGGATCTTGCTGCAGAGATCGTCGGTGTTGATGGAGCAGGGGGACTAAAAGCAGACGATAACTGGGCAACTCGGCTTGCTGATAGGAACAGGAACATCGATCATGGCGCACCCATTGTCAGTAACATTGATGAAGATTCTAAATCGAAAGATACCCATGTACAGATCAAAAAAGACTTGTCCCATGTGGAAGATGAAAAAGAAGAGCCGTCCCTTGTCGAAGATGAAAAAGCGAATGACCTGGTGAGGACATTATGTAACGCATATTATCCGGTGCCATTGTATTCCAATCTCCTCTTTTGACGTATGTCTTCACAATTTTACATACTCTCCACTCTTCCCTTCCCACTCTCTTCTGTGTGTGAATACATGTGAAAATCAATTACAGCCATAAAATTTGTCATCATCCCTTTCATCTATAGAATCATTTGGGGATGAGAAAGTCTTGGGCAAATGAGGAGGGAAATTACAAGGACGGGTCTGAGAAGAGCAAGAAACGGTCTTTGTTCTGCTCTGGTGAAGCGAAAATTTTTTATGGCATGCTGGGACTCATAGTCTTTGCTACTATAGCAACCATCTTGCTTATACTAACCTTGAAGAGGCGACATCAAGAGTCAAAATATGGGACAGATCCTGATATTGCAGCCCCATTCGGAGTATTCTTTGTTATTGAGACTGCCCTGTTCGTTCTGTATCTACAACGCGTTGAGCCACAGACGGTCAATCGGGAGAATATAAGAACGTGGTGTTTTATCCTATTTTTCATGGGAAGCTTGTTTTTCATGACGGACCTTAAGGCATTGCGCCATAACTTCTTTGTGAGGTCTTTTGTTTCCCTTTTCTACATGTCGTCCACTTTAACAGGACTGTTCTTCTACCCGCTCTATAAGTTAAAAGAGCGAGACAAGGATCTTAGTTGGTTCGAATTACTGAGTGTGAGGGATTATCCTGTTTTGTGCCTATTTTATGGCCCTTTGATGTTACTCACAGCATTGCAGATGGTAGCATTTGCCCACAATTACAATTTATATTTGTTGTTTGAATTTGTCTGGGTTGTATGGAGTATACTCAGTTATTTTATACTTCTCCCCTCAATGAGAACATGCTTGCAGCATGACGAGATTGGATACATTTTATATGTTGGATTAGCAGCATATAATCCGAGGGTCAGCGGCTCTCTTTACTGGTATTTAAGTAGATTAATCGAAGGTATTCAGTTCAAACATGTGGGCCTCTTTCTTATCTTAAAAATAATTTTCCCCCTTGGTGCTTACGCGACACAATGCCATCTTGATGTACTTAACAACATTTATAAGCGCAAGAGATTACATTCCCTGATATTCAGCTGGCAGTTTGCGGAGGACTTCATCATCAGTTCGCTTTATGCAGACAGTAAGCTCAACTTGGAGTTTGCTATAATGCTCTTCTTAACTTCATCTTCAAATTATGTTCGCGACTCCGGCTTCTTGCACGAATATTTCAACAATAACTTCAGTGACGCAGAGACGCCAAGCGAACTATTAAAGTTGTTCAAAGCTGATGTAGTAATTTTAAAGCAGAACACCGTGTCTGAGACTGCTGCGTCGCCCCTCATCCTCGTAGTTGTGGTTGTCCAGTATTTCTGCTCTCAATGGGGTAATCAGTTGCTACCTTTGGAAAGAAATGCTATAATCAATACTCTTTACGTATTTTCGGTTCTAATTCCGACGACATATATGATCCGTTTCTTTGCTACTCGCTCCCTTACCAACCGGCTAACTCGGCTCGAAGTAAATGCAGAAGTAGAACTACAGGCGATTGCACGGCTTAGTAAAGGGTTGGCATTTACAGGAAGAAAGTCCATCACCAGTAGTGCTCGAGAGTCCATTAACACCATCAAAAACTCTTCACAGAATAACTCTCAAAAGTCCGCAGCAATCTCCCTTGGTTCACAACCACCGCCACGCAGAGGAAACGCGGTGATAGCCAGGAAAGGGGATGATAGAAAAATCGATCATGACGAGATCCGACGCACATCAGTCAAACACATCCGAGACGAGGCGAGAGACAATTGGAAAAATCATGGTGTGATATATTGGTGTACAATGGCATCGGTCATACTGTCGATTCGGATCTATGCGATTGCAAGCTAGCGATTCAACACGTCACTTATTCGTGTGTAATGGTGTTGGTGGAGTTGTTCGCATGCAATGATTTAGAATGCTATGAAACTGATGAAGTAAGCTAGCAAGCCCAGATTTGTTGCAGCAGCATCATATACGATGCACATAACAACAACTAATGCACACTAGCACGCACTTACGCCACACTACACCATGCTATGGCTATCTTCTCGTAGCACATGATGGATTCTCAGTTCATAAGACAATGATTAGCACGCTAATGATGCCACGGCATGCTGATTTTCAGTGTTAAGAACCATGCTAGCATGTGTGCGGAAGCGCAGTAGACTAGTAGCGTTGCACGTGCAGCAGTGCAATTTGTAACACACGAAGCATTCCATATTTTTGCTAAATGTGCGTGCTAGCGTGCGCGTGTGCCTCTTGCTAGCTTGCTCAGTTGATGTTTTGTTGTTGCAGTCGCTTTCTAGCCACGCGTCCACCATGCTGCCCACATTTTCATGTAGACTCCATGAAGCTATCTAAGCTATGTCACATGGCTCACAACCTAGCAATGCTGTTGTAGAGTCGTCAGTACTAGAGTGGTACTGGAGTGGTGTACTCAAATGTGATGGGAGATGTCAAATCCCCATGTGGCGGATGATACTCGTTTAGCGCACGGGTACTACCGTATCGTATGTACTTTGCAGAGCTACGTTAGGATCTATGGATGACAATTGAACAAATTTAACTTGTTCATTACATCCGTCTCATACTTTGGTAAGTACTAGCTCGTTTGTACATGCATGACATGAGCATTAGCTAGCATCCTACGCGCCTGGTAGTGTTACCACCCAGATGCTATAACGGGATGTTGCTGCATAGAATTTAATCATGACAACAGTAATCATGTTAATGAAGTAGTTCTTTACATATAGCGTTCATCTAAGATCTCTATGTACATGCTTATGATCGCTGCGTAGTTGTTATTCTTCTATGGACAACATAACAACGTTGCCAACAACAAATATGCCAGTTAGCAAAACATTGGATCAACCGGTCGCTTTGTGTACCGTTTACGGGTAGTTTTATCAATATAAATCAATTCTCCACGTAGAACCTGTAGATATGTACAATGAATTATAAGTCGGTTGACAAAGTCATAGGAAAGCCTCTCCTCTTCTATGTATATACGTTCTAATACCTGCATAATGAAATTCAAAGGTAATGGTTTGGGAGATTTAAGTCTAAGCCACCGCATAGCTTTGGTAACATCGGCCTTGTAATGAATAAGAGCTTCCGATAAAAGTCTAATATAATAATGATAAGCATGCGAAGTATTAGAGGAGCTAGGGTGCTTTCATAATGATGTTGTTCAAAACTGCATCTTCAACTGCTATTGCTGCTGCTGCTGCTACTGCTACTACAATGGAGAAATGTGTAGATTGCTTTTGACTACTATATCCAACAAAATTATACACACTATACTTTATATACATCCTCCTTAACACATCGTCTACTATTCGCAACTATTTTAATTAAAAACATATTATTGTTCTTTCTTGTCCACCAAATTTACATTGCAGTCTTTCATCTTCTTCCAATTTTCATCACAGCTGCTAAGCAACGAATTATTATTTCTTCCACCTTGCATCAACGTCCTCTGTATCTCGCACCATTTTATTATATATTCGTTGCATTGATTCTAAAGAAACACAATATCATGATGATGATGATGATGATGATGATGATGATGATGAGAGCAACATGTGTGAGTTAGTCAAGAAGATAATCTGCATTAAGAGTATTATATTCACTACTACTTTAACAAGACTTTGTAGTTATTATCTACCAACCAGGAACGATTGGACGATGCCATTGTGTTTGTTTGCTCGTGTTGTTTGCATAGTAGACCTGATCATTGACACCGAACAAGTCACGTAGTATTCTTAACATAAAACACCATTAATAGATTAAATCGTCATCAGACGACAACAACAACTACTTCCTGAGTAGTAGCAATTGTGATTGTTCACCGCTCACATATAATAATTACACTGTGAATCATAACTGTGCTAGAGCTCGAAGAATTAGATTGTTTGCGTAAGCTCGATGTAACGAAGTTTGATGTCTCTTTCGTTGTCATCACAAATTCCATTGATTCTAGTGGATACTTACATCTGATGGTTTATTTATGCATAGTTGTGGTAGTTATAATACTACCTTCTGTGATCTTGTATCATATCTTATGTCCCATTCACAAATACATCTATCAGGACGATGGAGAAGAACAAGAACAAGAGTAGAAAATGCTGCTGTCAGTGAGTAGTGCTGCAATATGGCTGCTACAACTGCTACTGCTACTTAATGATAGCCTGTTAATTTATATCAGTTATCTACTTCATCAATACCATCATCATCATCTTCTTCTTCTTCTTCTATTTCTTCGTTATTTGAAGGTACTACTAATGTTAAGTACGTATGATATATATAAATATATATGTTTGTGTGTGTGTGAGGAAGAGGTATATGATGTACAGTCGCTGTGGTTTTCCGAACAGCCATTTTAGAGCTTTTTGAGTCTTGCCGCTACAGTATTATTGACAATTGTATTTTAGAAGAAGATGAGTCTCATATCAGACGACGACAAGACGATTACGTCTTTGTTTGAGATGATACAAAGAGTGTTACTGAAGACCAAATTTAAGGAAAATACCATCCACCATCACGACACTAGAACTACAACCCGTGTGCTAGTAGTAGTAGCAGTAGTAGCAGTAGTAGTGCACATTTTCAACGACAGCAAGTACAGCTACTACGACAACAATACCAACAATAACATCAGCAACAACCAGCATCACCATACTTTACCGAGAGACGTAGAGAGCTTCATGGCTCAATTCTTCATCAAATCCAAGATTCACAATTTTGTTCAGTTTTCCCTATTTTGTCATTGATTGATGATAAATTACCATGATCCTAGTAGTGATGATGATGATGATGAAGAGGAGGAGGAGGAGGAGGAGGAGGATGAACTACTACTACTACTACTACTACTACTACTACTGTTATCCTACGTACTAATTGCGCTGCTACTACCACCTTATTGACTGGTACACTAAAGTGTCGTTTTGGCCTCACTGATATAAGCTGTTGTGAAGAGAACATAGAAGCATAGATGACATTAATAGTAGAAGAAGAAGAACAAGATGATGATGAGGAATGATCTTCGAATAGAAATACGCGTGAGTGACTGATAACTGCCAAAATAGAATATATTTAAGTTACGACTCTTTCAGCCATGGCTCTATGTTTAATAATTTTCACTACTACTACTACTACTACTACTACTACTACTACGCTCTCTTGTTCTATCTGTTATGCTGACGATTACATTTCCATTTTGCATCTGTTTTAGCCTCAAATTGGCCATGAGCTGTGTAGTAGTAGTAGTAGTAGTAGTAGTAAATAGAAGCATCAGTAGTAGTAGTAGTAGTAGTAGTAGTAGTAGCGGCAGTAAAGTATTATTTGCTGCTTATTTGCTATTATTCCTAGCTATTTGACAACAAAACGCCGAAAGAATGAAGCACCACCTTCTTTGCTTTCAAAATGGACTTCTCAGTTGCGCCAAGGAGGAGTATGGAAAATGGAGGAACAGATTCAACGAATATTTTCTCCATATCCTTCAATGTATTATTATTGACAATGATGATCATGATGATGATGATGATCATGATGATGATGATGATAACGAAGAACGATTGTGGTTGTAGTATGTAGTGGTAAATTGGAAGGAGCACCTCATGATGATGTCAACTATTTCTCTTTCTCTTTCTCATGTGCATGCATCATATACGCATAATTCTTGCATCTCTGCTCTGCTTTGGTAAATGATGATTCTCTATTATCTCTCTTCTTAGATTCCCTCTTCCTCCTCCTCCTCCTCCTCCTTTTCTTACTACTGCTGTAAGTCGTACCCTATGCGAAGAAAGGCTTTGATTATTGATCTTCAGGATTCTATCGCCCACAGATACACCTACATCATTTATTAATAATAACATGATTCTTCAAATATGATGTGATGTAATATAGCAGATGATGATAACAAATGTTGTCCTACTCACCCACCCGCTGTTTGTTGTACCCGTGATGATATCATCTCGCTACTGATTATAATGAAGTTTACTAGCACCTTGTTGAGCAGCTTCTCCCCACACGTTGATCACAAGTAATCGTCTAGCAGTCATTCCAAATGGTACAGAATGTACAGTTACTTTCTTCATCATTATAGCTTCTACTGCTACTGCTGCTACTGGTGGAGGCATTGCTGAAGTCTCGGGACTTCTTCTTGCAGTAGCAAATCTCTTTACCTCCTCCTCCTCCTCTCCAGCAATTGCTAGCATCATCATGTCCTTTTTCTCCTCCTCCTCCCCCCCCTCCTCCAATGCTAGTGGAGCTAATGATGATGATGATGATGATGTAGATGTCGGTGACACACTACTAGTAGTAGAAATAGTAGCCCCTGCAGGTATTTCAAATGGTGTTGTTGTTGTTGTTGTTGTTTTGAGTGTCCTTTGATGAGCCTGTTGCTCGTGCTGCTGTTGCTGGTGCTGGTGCGATTTGGTTGGTGGAGGAGGAGATGGAGGCGACTCAGCAATAAACAATTTCACGGGTGTTGTTCTTTTTTTCCTCGTTGATGATGGTTGCGGAGGTGTTGTTTTGAATGAAGGTGAATCAAGAGGATGATGAGGAGGAGGATGATAAGTGACCGGAGATGTGCTAGTAGAGACGTTGAAACAACTGGCATGATTTCTTCGTTGATTGGATGTTGGGGAGGAGGAGGAGGAGGAGGACAAAATAGCTCTTGGAGAAGGAATAAGGAGGGAAGAACGACGACGATGATGATTATGATGATGATAATGGTGACGGCGACGATGATGATGCCCCGCTGGTAATGAAGTATTATCGACTGAAAAGAGTCTTCTGTGTTCTTTCTGTTTTTCTTGCTCCTGCTGCTGGTGATAAGCATTGATATTTTCTTTGAGCTTGTTTTGGCTATGTTGCTGTTGTTGTTTTTTGCCTAAAATGACGGACATGGTAGTCAGTCATAGTGACGGTATCATCATTAGGTAATAAATATAATGACAAGATAAGGAAAATCAAAGATGGTGATGGGGGACAGTGTGTGATGCTTGTTTGCTGCACTATTCCAAGAAAAATATCAAGAAGAAGACAAATATACATTGAAAATCAATCACAAGCGTAGTACCGCAATGAGATGTGAGTTTTCTTCCTATGCTCCCCCCCCCTTCTTCTCCTCTTTGTGTATTTTTCTCTTTTTCTAGGAGGACGAGAGAACGACGACGTAAAGGCACAGGCGACGACCACTGCGTAGTGCGGGTCTAAAGAGCAAAACAATCAACACAATATGTAGTTTATATCATGGAGGAGGAGGAAAGGGAGGAGAGCAAAATCGCCAAGTATCTATCTACGTACATGTGCAGATATTAGCTGTAACACTTATCAACACTTTTCTCGTATGGTTTGGTCTTATTAAAATACAATAAATGCTTCTCCTTCGCCCCCTCTTTGTTGTTTATTGTAGGTTGTGGAAGAAACAGGTAGTAGGAAGCCATTAAGCACTACCTCATGATTTACATAGTAAATCTTACGAGTCTTCTTCTCTCTATGAACACTCCTATCCAGCAACAGACATAAATTTGTTGCTTTTCCTTATTATTATTTTTTTTTTTCTCACTGTGGATTGTGATACTAGAGTGGTAAAAGTATTCATGTTGTATATTGTGTAGATTTGTTCTCTAGCAGCACGTTAACTACACCCCACTCGTCCTCCCCCCCCTCCTTCTACTACTGCTGCAAACTCTTACCAGGGTGGAGAGATGCGTAGCATTAGTGTAAGAGTCCTTGCTTCTTCGCTGATGTGTTTGAAATACCTGAGCAGTACCAGCAGCAGCAGCAGCAGTTGTAGCAGTAGAAGTAGTAGTAGTAGTAGTAGTAGTAGTAGCAATTGTGATAGCAATACTATTAATCGATCATATCCTTTATTTTGCTGCTCTGTGAGCCAACTTTCTCTCTCTCTGCTGCCGATTGATAGATGATACTCGACGATGATGATGACGATGATGACGATGTTAATGGTGTGTTGCTGTGGTACTACTACTACTACTACTACTACTACTACTACTACCATGGAATCATCTTTAAAGGGAAGGCAACGATAGAATCTCCTCCTTCTTCTTCTTGTTCTTTGTGGTCATCATCATCATCGTCATCAAGAGGCGATGAAGTAGTAGTAGTTGTTGTAGTTGTGTGGTAGCTACTCACACTACGACTTCGAAACCGAGGCTGTGGTAATAATTAGTTATCTCAGAAATGATCAATCAATCAATCAATACAATTGAATACAATAAAATATTTTACAGTAAATTTGATCATTCTTATTATGGTGATAGATATGATTATTACCCCTGTGAAGGCCCTTGCTTCTCTGATAACAATCAATTCATCTGCGTTTCCTCTCTTCTTCTTCATAGCAGGGGGTAAAGGGGTAAAAGCCCGTCGCTGCTGCTGCTGCTGGTATTGGGGAGCATTACTGTTCAAATTCCTTGTACGATTACGCCGTGAACGATGTTGTGGCTCAAATCGTCCAAGCTTTGCATTGTAAAAATACTTTACAGATTCATCACTTTTATACGCACTAATACCAAGGGAAGGGAAAGACAATAGCGATGATGAGGAGGAGGAGGAAGAAGAGTAACTAGCATAAAAACGAGGAAATGTGGTAGTAGTAGTAGTAGTAGTAGTAGTAGTAGTGATGCAAATATCTTCTTATCTGGCAGTATACGACAGATATCAGTGAGTGAGTGAGTGTGTGTGTGTGTGTGTGTGTGTGTTTCTGTATTTGTGTTGGTTCTTTTTTGTGACATGGTTGAACGAAGGAGATATCATCTATACACGCATACATACTACTACTGAAGAATGATTATATTCTTCCTTTTCTCATATCATGAAGATCATAGTCAGAAGTAATCGATAAAGAAGATAGTACTACCTAGAAGATCTTGCACGGCGAAACTGGTGTATGGGAGGAGGTCCTTCTATCGATTGTTGATTCAGAGAAGATGAGGAAGAAGAAGAAGAAGAAGAAGAAGAGTATAGCATATGCTATTGATTTTATAATGAATCAGTGCTAGTGCCTTATATTGTATTATTTCAACCAGGAATTGTGAAGACTGATGAACTCTCAGATCTGTGCCATGTAGGAGGAGAAGGAATGTAGGTGAGTAGTAGATAGGTACTATGATAATTATGATATTCATGATGACGATGATGATGATCATGACCATAGAGCACTACCACAACAAAAAGATGGCTGTCTTGCTGTGTACACTATTTTAATACTATCTATATCATGCTTCTTCTTTTTCTTCTTCTTCCTCCTCTTCCCCTCCCTTACAGTGAGCGGCAGCTAGATTGTCCTGAGTCTTTTCTGAATATTAATTGATTGATTGATTAATAATTTGGTTGACGTAGTTTGATGTTTGCGAAGTTATTGAAGCTATTATGGATGATTGATTTATCATTAGATTCAGATCACAAGATGCTCATCATAAACATAAGAGAAAATAAATCAATCAAAACCGACAAAATTGTACTACCAGAGGCATACGATTATAGGTGTTGCTGCTGGTATTTATTGGTGCCAGATAGCATAGATATACTGTGAATATGTTATATCATTACCTAGGTCTTGTAGTATTAATTGGCTGCTGCTGCTGCTGCTGCTGCTGCTTTGGTGATAACAATGAGGGGACTAACTGCTCCTTCTCCTTCTCACTACTTCCGTTTCTATCCCTCCTTCGTTCTTTCCCATCGTTATTCTTTCTCTCTTTCATCTTCTTCGCCATATTCTTCCTGTTTATCTTTTCTACATCATCATTACATCCTTCCGGATTGATGTCACTTAGAACGACTTCTTTCCGGTGAATAATAATATTGTTCTTTTCGCTTCTGACGTCAATGATGATATATACTCAGTAATGTGACAGGGATCACGTGACAAACATAGTAGTTGATGATTACCTTCTAGGAGATACAATGATGGTTTCTTTGTTCTCACCATCTTCTATCTGTTCTTCGAAACTTCCAGCGTTAACAGAAAGGCTATTGTTGTCATAAATACGACCGTGCTCTGAAAGGAGTAGTAGTAGACATTTTATCATAGAGAAAGAATGAAAGAATGATGTATAACGAATAGTTGGAAATAATATGTTGTTCTTCAAACTACATACGGTGAAGAGGACTACAATTACTACTACTATTACTACTACTACTGTTACTACTATTACTACTACGATACTCGTACAACATACTCACTAACGTATGAAGAAGAAGAAGAAGAAGAAGGAGGAAGAAGAATGAGTTTTCGCTGATGATGCTGTAGTACCACGATAGTGTTTGAATTTCTGTGTATTGTCGTAATCGTCGTCCTTCTTGGTCTTTCTCTCTCTCTCTCTCTCTCTCTCTCTCTCTCTCTCTGTGTGTGTGTGTGTGTGTGTGTGTGTGTGTGTGTGACTTTACAATATCTTCCCACGTTCGTATCAGGAGCGGGTGATTGGGGCTAAGCATCAACAGATCATATCCGGCGTCGATTTGTTCGCGTAATGCTGTGTCCGTTTCATTGATCAGAACCATATTATCAGTAAATCTAATGTATGAGTATATATATATATATATATATATATATATACATATAATATGTGTGTGTATGTGTGTGTGTGTGTGGGTGAGAGAGAGAGAGAGAGAGAGAGAGAGAGAGAGAGAGAGGGGAGAGCGGGAGAGTGCGAGCGCGCTCTTGCTCTGGCGTGCAGCACGGGTAGAGGACAACATCCTCCACTTACACACACACACATACACACACATTATTTGTGAGAGATAGAGAGAGAGAGAGAGAGAGAGAGAGAGAGAGAGAGAGAGAGAGTTATAATGCACAAATCATATTCTTTTACTGTGTTAATTATCGACATTATTGTTATCATTATCATGCAGAGTCATTTTATGAAAACAGTACACAGCAGTAGCTGTAGCCTATCGCTTACACTCCACAATAATGTACATTACCTCCTTGCTGCTACTATAACTGGCTTTGTCATCATTGATAATGATATTTCCACGCCTTCTCTGTATTTTCCTATCGTCATCATCAACTATGGCTCTAGGCTGTAACATCTTGATCATTACTAATTCCTCCTCATTTTTCTCCTCCCCCTCCTTGTTGTCATCATCATCATCATCGTAGTAGTAGTCCTTCATTTGTCCTTGCAGATCGTTAGCAGAAGGAGTTGCTAAGATGGTAGTGGAAGTAGTATTGATAGCGGTACACGGTGGTGCTAGTGCCGCTACTGTTGCCTTTGCTGTCATAGGAGACCCACCAACATCATCACTACCACGTTTATTGGTGATATTATCTGGCATTGAGTTTCGCCTCGCTAAATCACGTTTGGATACACGAATAAGAGGGCGAACGCACTGTAAATGCGCCGGTAATGCGTCTTCGATCCCTACGCATCAGCATCCATTCGGCGAAATAAGAAACAAACAAATATTCTCAACATTTTACTAATGCAGCATCCATTCGGCGAAATAAGAAACAAACAAATATTCTCAACATTTTACTAATGTCACACACAAATACACACACACACACACACACACACACACATCATCCAACTACAATCACCACCCTTTATCATCTACTGATACCACTACTACTACTACTACTACTACTACCTGTGTCCGTATGCACACCGCACACCATCTGTGCTGAGCTGGGGAAGTTCTTGTAAAAAAACGTGCCCTTGATTTCCACAGGCAGCAAAGATGAAGCTGATGAGCCTGCTTCATGATCTGATCAGCATGTGTATACAATATATATATATATATATATATATATATATATATATATATGTGTGTGTGTGTGTGTGTGTGTGTGTGTGCGTGGTTGAATATTAGTAGCATTGAGTTTAGTGCTTTATTACAAGCCCCTCCTTCCCGTTGTTGTCCTACAGCAGCATACTTTTGAGCAAGGTACATACGCCTTTGAAACTTCACTACCTCTCCATCGTTGAAGCTGATTGACAGATAATGATGATGATGATGATTATGATACCATATTTTAACATCATAATACAGGAGAGTAAAACAAGAAACAGGAGAACATGTAGAAAAAGACTAATCCCTCCTCACTTGTTCGTTTGATTTACTTCCACGAAGTACATACATATGTATGTGTCAAATTGGTTGACGTCACTCTTCCTACTACTATCACTACTACTACTACATTGAATCAACCCCATATATGAAAAGACTATAACGTATAAATTACTTTTTCAAGTACTTAATAAGGAGAATTACTCACTATTTCTTCTTTTCTGCCATGAGTATTTCATTCATTCATTTATTCATCTTGTGGTAGTCGTACCGTGCATGATTCCTCAATGGCAAGCTCACTGTTGCCATTTGGGAGCCACCTGCTGCAATGATCTCTAGCTGCATTTCCACGTTTGAAAACATGATCTCATGGAAGCAAGTCTTGAATCGTAACTTCTCAATCATGTGCCACTCTGAGCAGCAGCAGCAGCAGCAGCAGCAGCAGCAGCATTTAAGAGTCTTGACGATAAAATTCATAGTGAAGAACGTATTATGTGTGCGACTACTACCTGCATTTCTGGTTTCTGTTGCGAGTGGTGTTTCTACCTGAAGAAAACAATGGTAGCAAGTAAGTAGAAAAGCTTGTCAGAATTCTTTTTTATTTATTGCATTTTAGCTACTACTACTACTACTACCACTTTCCAACTGTCACTACTACTACTACTCCTACCACCCCTAGTATCCTACTACTACCACCAGTACCTTGGTGGTTACACCTTTGAAGCCTGGTATCGATGCCCGAAGAAATACGGATGCGTCCCTCCCATTCTTCAATTTGGGAATATTAGATACTGATACGTTCTTCAAGATTACCTGGTAACAGAGACAACATATCCATATTCAGACTTCATTATGGATGTACTTAAGTAGTCGAGAATGATGTTGTTTTGCAGCACCCAGAGGTTGACGATTTCTTTCATTTCCAATTTGAAGCTAACAATACCAACGGGTGCATTTCGACTCCAAATGGTCAATTTATGGTTTATAGGCCCTGTTAGTAAGGTGTGGAGGTCAACACGGACAAAGCCAATGCTTTCCGACGAGAACAGACCTGGTTCACGATACGATAGCGTCGTTATTGTTCGAATTGATTTGAGGGACAACGACTAGAGAATACGAAAGCAGAAACAGCAAGTGATGTAGTGCTGTAGAGATTGACCTTTTGATTTGATTTGTATACTGCAAAACTTTGACCGCAGTCTATGCGCGAACTGAGTAGAATAGTTGAATCGCAAATCCAATGGAACCTTCACTGCACGCCCGAAGTATCTTACGCTCTAAACAACATATTCATGTCATACGTTTAGGATAATTTCAATTTATAGTGTAGTACCGATGTCGTTGCTCCACGAAATTGGTCGAAATTGATGACCGCAAATATCTTCTTAGTCTTCCTTTTTCCGTGAACTCCAATCGACTGCAGGTCTTGAACTTCTATTCCGTATAAACGCACTTCATATTTTCCAGCAACTACTGCCGCTGCTGTATGTGCACTGGCCATACTGTGCCTTCTTTATACTTTTAATATGTTGCCACAAGAGAGAGAAAGGACCCTGGCGTTTGAGTTCTTCCTGGGTCGGGCGTCAAGGCAGGGAAGGTGTGTTCAAAAAACACACGAATCTGTTTGAAGTAGAGTTCCTCTCTCATGCTAGTGTGCAGCAAGCAGAGTGTCGTCATCAGAAGCAGCAGATATTCTAGTAGTGTTAGTAGTAGTAGTATTAGTAGTGCACAAAGTGTCGTGGCATAGCACCCCCCTAGAGCTAACCCTAAATAACCCAAACCCATCATCATCATCACCCATGCCTCGTTATTCTTCTTCCTTTACTGCACATGTTGTTGCCAGCTTGTTGGGAGACAAACCATGCTTACGAACAACAAAAATGCAGTCCATACTTTACCTACGACAACATCTCTTCTGGACACCAAATATAGACGGTTTCTAGAATACGACAAAGGCTATTTCGATATCTTCTTCAATGGACTTCGTCCGAACGGAATTCGGCGAAATCAGGAAATCCCTCCAGAAAAGCTTGACAGGGAAAAACGCTCTTCTTTTTTCTCTTTTTTTCGGAAATCCGGTTGGAAAAACAAGGTCTCAACGTGGACACGTGCCACACAATCAAACCCACCCCCTAAGACTGCTTTGGCGATGTTCGATCTGAGCGTGGTGATAATTGGTGGCGGCATTGGAGGACTCTCTTGCGGAGTGTTTCTCAGACGTATTGGGTATAAGGTGCATGTGTATGAACGGGCGGAGGAGATCCTGCCCATCGGTGCCGCTATCTCCCTATGGACTAACGGAGTTAAAGTTATGAACAGTCTGGGTCTTGGCAAGGAAATGCAAGAGCACGGAGGCCAGATGGATAAGATGATATATCACAGCAAAATGGATGAACCCTTGGTGAATCTTGACCTGAACCCGATGTTCCAAAAACTAGGAGAGCGTGGGTACCCTATCGCAAGGGGATACCTTCAACAGCTTCTCATGGACACGTACAAATCCACGGGGGGGCAACTTTCTTTGGGAAAGACATGCAAGAAAATTGAAAGAGTAAATCCGAATGATGAAAACAGCAAGGTGTATGCAGTGTTCGATGATGGAAGCCGTTCCGCTGTAGCAGATATCCTGATTGGAGCCGATGGCATTCGTTCTATGGTACGCGAATATGTCATTGGAAAGAAACTTCCCATTTTCTACCGCTATACAAACTGGAATGGCTTGGTGAAGATGTCTCCTAATCTCGGAAAGTTTAATGAATGGATAATGTGGGTGGGCGAAGGAAAACGTGCCTCCCTGATGCCTGTTGGAAAAGACCGATTCTACTTTTTCATGGGTGCTCCTTTACCTGAAAACAACACCCCACCTCCGAGAGCCAGCGAGGCTATGAGAGATGAACTCAAGACTTTATTTAAAAATTTCCCTAAAAGGGTGCAAAATTTAATAAACTCGATCGATGTAAAGCGGTCTTGCAACCGAATTCCTATCTGTGATATAGACGCCCTACCAACATTCAACCGCGGTAGAGTTGTGCTATTGGGTGATTCAGCACACCCAACTTTGCCTGTCATGGGACAGGGAGGGGCTTTAGCTCTAGAAGACTCGCAGGTTTTGTCGTACATGCTACAAACGTCGAACGTGTCTGTCCTGGATGCTCTGAAGAGATACGTGGAACACCGAAAAGACCGTGTCCACAATATCGTTCTTAAAGGACGCAAAAGGGTCAAACAAATATATCCACGAAATGAAGAAGATTGGAAAGGAACTCAAAAGTGGTATGATGAGTTAAAGGGTGACAAGTCATTGGCTAAGAAAGTGGAGAAAGGGTTGACGCATAATCTGAGTCAAGGTCCATTTCCTCCTAGAAATGTCGTTCGCTCAAAGTTGTAATGACAATGGAGGCTACGAACAACATCAAGAACGGATTGTGTAAAGGATGTTTCCATTTTGTTAAAATCAAGTCATACTGCATGTGGTATTATATGACTAGCTAGCTGGTTGTATTTTTCACGTTACATTGCCGACGTTCATGGTCAAACACGGAAATGAATCGATCCGATGTGGACATGATGAGAATGATAAAAAATGCGCACCTGTGAAACTTTCTTACCTCACGCACGCTCGTAAGCAAATAGACATTCATGCCTGCACCGCTTCAGCAATGTAGACAAAATAAACAAACGCGATGAAATGTAGCTGATGTGTAGTTGCATGCGTGGTAGCATGGCTGTGACATGTCTTTGTTCAATACCTTTAGAATACTACCATGCGATGCGCAACGTGATGTGGCGCATGTACGACGATTTAGCTACCGGTTGATACCGACTAGTAATTTTTGCTCTTCAGCCGAAACAAGAGTAACCTTTTGCTGTTTGTCGCTTAGCAGTTTCTTGGAAACAATGTAAAATGTTTCAACATAAGCCATGTAGACAGCATGAGCATTGTAGATGCGCTATTACATAATTGCTTATGCTTCATGGCGGTGCTCTAGTGCTCCATGTTGATGCTTTATCAGAAGATAGCCTAGTAAAAACTTTCGGTCAATCATCTACTAATATATTATTTAATTAATGTAGGCATGCATGCATAGCTCTATCATTGATTCAAGGATTAAAATTCATACCATGCACTATATGCTTGATACGAAAGTACATAGTACGGATGAATGTAAATCATCGTCTAAATATGTTGCCATCTGAATCAGAAGTCGTTTAAAAGTTGCTTCTCACTCAGACAAAATACTAGCCCCTGGAGCTTGTTTTGCAGCTTGTTTCATTTTCTGCAAAGCTGAATTCAATTGGATATTTCTAATTTCCTAAGATGAGAATGTTTCATGTTACTGAGATGAATAATGACAACTACAAAAGAAATGGAGTACCTTTTTCGCATTGTCACACTTTGCAAACGTGGGATTCGGTAGTACTTTTTTATTGTGCGCCAAGGCATCTGTGTTCTCAAGCAGAAGCTTTTCAGGTACATCTCCAACAGCTTCCCCCTGAATAAGTATTAAATTAGAATTGTGAAACGGGAGGCACAAAGAAAGAAGATCGATAAAGAGGTGCTGGAAACAATAACGACAAATATGAGAGAGAGAGAGAGAGAGAGAGAGAGAGGTTACCATGATAGAACCATCGGTACCAAGGAACACGAAGTGAGGAATGGAATCCACATTGTACTCCTACATAATACATAAGATAAAATCTTTTACACTTGACTGAGTGAGTAATATTATTTCGTGGAATCACCTGAACTAACGGAAAGTTCTCTGGATCCATACCGTCTACCATCACCCAGTCTACATCTGATGTAGATGGTAATAGAAGTAATAATAAGAAATATGACAAAGAATATCACAAAGGGAAAGAGAGAAAAATAATGATTGAGAACTACGAATAATTATATATTATCACGTACCGCTATGGAATTTTTGTATTGCTTTTAAGGCAGATTTGCCCGTCTTTGCACATACGGGACAGTTGTGTGAATATATCTAATGGCATTTTCATCGATAGTTATTAATACTGAATTATTATCAGTATCAGTAAAGGGGTTCGAAATCTTGCAAGTAATTCTCTAAATATTATACGTATTACTCTCTGATTGACCTCAAGAACAGCCGGTCGGTTTTGTGCAACTAGATGTTGATTGTATTTGACAGAATTTGCTTCCAGTCTCTCAAATATATTCATAGCAGAAGATGATGATATGGGACCCTATTCAAATTTGATTTTTGTTAATAATAGTAACTTCCCCGTTTACTCTAAAACTCTTGTCGTTTAGTACGTAGGTCGTGAGTCGTATGTGCGTGCGTGCGTGTGTCTTTGGATGAACGGTGATAAACACTGCATGTGTATATAATTTTCCGTATGTGGAAGTTAGAGACTGTATGTTTCTTCATTATGCTTCTCAGTACTTGGGCAAGAATAGCACCTCCACCGATCAAAGTCGCTAATGTAGTTGCTGCAAACGATGAGAGCGAAGCTAGTAATGAACCCCCTGAAGCAGTAGCCACTGCTCCAGCTCCAAGCTGACATGCTCCTCCAACACATATACCGCCACAAATGCTGGCTGCTACTGAAGCAGCTGCTGCAGCGGTACCAGCAGCAGCTGTAGCAGCGGCAGCATTAGTAGTAGCAGGAGCATCGCCTTTGGAAGTTGTAGCAGTAGTAGAAGAAGCGGTATTCATGACGCCACTTGCTGATACGTCATCGTTCTCTGTTGCTTGAAATGCTTCCTCTGGTCCAGCTTTCTGTCTCACTTTTCCAGACTCACCATTTTCGTCATAATCCCGATTGCTTTTCAGAACAAATTGAACAATCTTCGGATTTCCGTCCCCTTCTTCTTGGGATGTCGTCAGTGATGATGATTCCCGATGAAACATTTCACTCCTCGTATCTTTGGCATTCACGATCAGGCGACTACGGCTTAAATCTCTTAATCGGGGCTCTTGCCGTTGTCGTCGTCGCTGGCACCATGAAGTTTTTCCATTTATGCGAACATGTCGGCCTCGATATGTCGCAGGAATTGATGATAATGATGATGATGATGATGATGATGACGACGACGATGGTTGCCAGGACAGAGGACGATCAAGGGATGCTGCCACAGGAGTTATTAACAATGCCAACAGACTTGCTGCAAAAGTGCAGAGTACCTAGAGGGTAATAGTCAGTCGTGTAAGTTATTGAGAGAATCCACTGCATTGAAAACCATACTGGAAAAGGAACAATAAATACCCGTGGTCTCATAGTAGAGCAGCCCATCAGAGATATAATAGTTGCCATACTCATGAGAGGACCCAACAGTAGCAACAATGCGCTCAAAACCTCTTCCACATGGACATTCTGATGACCCTCCACCTGAATCTGCTTCGTCTTTACAAGATCCGATTATGTGGGTGGGTGGGTGGGTGGGGAGAGTGAAATACGTGGCTGTAATCCGAGTAATCGACAACAACCCACAACAAAAACAACAACAATATTGTGCTGCTTTTGGTATTATGGCCAAATTTATATAGCAATATATCTAAGAAATAATGGTATATAATAGACTGGTTTGACTCCGCATCTGACTTGGTATTATCCAAGTAGTAAAGTAAGTACGATTTAGATAAATAATTATATGGAGAAACATCGTAATCTTCATCATCATCATTATCATCATCTTAATTCATTATCAAACAACTTTCTCTCTCTTTCTCTCTCTCTATCTCTCTCTCTCTCTCTCTCTCTCTCTCTCTCTCTTTCTTCTCCCCCTCTCGGAAGGAGGACTAACAAACGAAGAAAGGGAAGGAGTATACCTACTTGTCTCTCCCCTCTTCTACAATATCGTTTTTTAGTACCCATATCACCGATACTCTTTTTGAAGAAGAGTGGGAATGGCGACCCCACGTTCTCACTTGCACATGATGGAGCTGAGGGGTCGTCGTCAGCACCAAAAGATGCACCTCAAAAGGCGATTCGGTATGCCGGCGTACCCTCAATGGCTTTCAGAAAACGAGACTTTTCGAGTGGTGGAAAAACAACTAAGGTAACGGGAATATATAGGTATTATTTGGTTCATGAGAAATAAGAACAAAGATTAAAGCATCCAACATGCTGCTTTCCACTCCATAGAATTAAGTTATGTCGCTAGGAGATATTCTAATTTTTGAAATTTGTGTCTTAAGGTCTCAGCGTAGCATAATGACGGGGCGCATTCGGTCGCTTGACGAGGTCTACTCAATTTAGTAGAGGAGTGTATAGTAGCAGCAGCAGCGTCTGAGTATTCGACTATGCTGGCAGGTTAAGAAGGGTTGACTTTCCTCTTTCTTCGCTCTATCTTTCTTTGCTCTATCTTTCTTCATTCTTCATCATTATTATTAAGGTACGACAACTAGTTATTGACCAATGGAAGAGTCCCCTAGCCCCTCTCGCCAGCTGCTACAACGGGCTCTTTTGGATAGAATGGGGGTAATTAACATCACCTATCCTATCGTTACAATATCCATCATTTCCATCAACATCATCAACACCTCAATCGCCACCTTCATTAATATAACTACGTTTTTTTCTTTTTGCCACGTGATTGCCTTTGTTTGATTGTGTATTATATGTATGCTTTCAAGGCTGTTCCTCTTCACTCTTGCAAGATTCATCTTGAATATCATCGCGGTCGCAAATAACTTCGCACATCGTCCATGCGCTTTTGGGGATCACGCATACTGTGTGCCGCCCAAGGTAGTTGTTTACATCATAACACAAACGCAATTGTAACAAAACAGTAGAAGAGTCCATCATGATGCAAGAAAGGAATATAACTGTGGTGGTTTTACGGTAATATAGAAAAGAGCTGGTTATTTGCTAGTTTCTATCTTCACCTGCATGCTTCCTCCGCCATACCTCCCCCTCATAGGGAACCAACAGCCTTACTACTAATATACAATTTACTTCAAATAGGAAGGAGATAACTGGGTTTGGTTCGAATACGTCGTGGCTACAACTGAGGTGAAGCCGAAGAAAGAAGAAACATAAGAAGCAGGAAAACCCAACACGCTGCAGCAATTCATAGCATTTGGACAAACATGGTTCCTTGAGTTTGGCCATGTAGAGTTTTAGAATTATTTCTCATTATCTTATTTTCTCATTTTTACCTTACACAGGGAGCAGGACTACTTTTGCTGGTCATATTGATGTGCATATCAATATTGGCATTCCTCTTCGATTGCGGATATACATTTGGATGTAAGTGAGCTCTAACAGAATGGAAAATTTAAAAATCTCTTGTTATCAAATTTCATCCGTTCTCCCCCGATGTTCTTCTCTCTCTCTCTCCCTCTCTCTCTCTCTCTCTCTCTCTCTCTCTCTCTTCATCTCTTCTATCTATCATTAGTTGGGTAAGAATTGTTGCCGTGATTGGTAACTTTAGTTGTTGTCTTCTTCTTCTTCTTCTTCTTCTTCTTCTTCTTCTTCTGCTTTTTCTTCTGCTTTTTCTTCTTCCTCTCTCCTCTCCCCCTCCCTCCATCCCCCCCCCTCCTGACAGCTGGTCGTCCTCGATCTCTGTACCTCACCATAATGGCATTTGGGGCCATAACATCTTTCTATCCCGTGAACCATGGTATGTAATAATCTGCTTTTCCAAGAACGAGGAGAAGCACGGAGCTGGAAAACGAGTTTGTCACATAAGATGAGATGTAATAAGGGATTGTGTGTTTGA
>ADNK01000145.1:0-50931 GCA_000320545.1 Bigelowiella natans CCMP2755 | reverse complement strand
TCTCTCTCTCTCTCTCTCTCTCTCTCTCTCTCTCTCTCTCTGTGTGTGTGTGTGTGTGTGTGTATATATATATATATATATATATATATATATATATTTACGTATATGCACACGCGCAACACACTCGCGAGTACATATTATCACCCTAGTTTGAGGTAAGAATAAGAACCAAGAGCGAAGGGATCGCTGTCCCACCGAGCAACTACATAATCCTGATAACAATGAACTCATTATTCTTCCTATTACTATCCACCGTGCGTTAACATCCGTGTTAGAACTAAGGCTATCCAACGAAGATCATGCGCTTAATACTACCAAGGGCGTTGGAAAAGGCTCCTTTCTGAAAGCCTCTGCGTCTGGATCGTCTTGACCCCCGCTACCATCATCGTTTTCGCTGCTGCTGCTGCTGCTCGTTGTCTTCTTCTTCTTCCTCCTCCAAAACATCCCCTTAAGCACCTCGCAGAGCTCACGGACGACTTCCTCATCAGTCTTTCCGTCCCACCCATCAGCGAATCTAAGAAGAAGAAGAAGAAAAAGAAGGAAATAAAGAGAAGAAGATGATGAAGATGGCCGCCCCAAATTACACACACACACACACACACACACACACACACAAGCACATACACAAATTTATCACACGAAGCATATGTATATGGGGGCACAGAAAGACGGCAGAATGGTGGAAAGGCAGCATGTTAGTGTTGGTTGTTGCTATGGCGGTTGCTGCTTTTGCAGTTCAGAGATTCTATCTTTACTGTTATTTCTCCCCGATTTCTATTCCTCCTCCTCCTCCTCCTCCTCCTACTACTACTACTACTGCTACTCACGGGGGCCAGACGTGGGCGCAAAGACAGCCTACAGGGACGAGAGAGAGAGAGAGAGAGAGAGAGAGAGAGAGAAGCACATTGAAGATAATGATTAACAATGACGAAAAACAAGTCCTCTTTTTCTTTTCTCTTCACGTTCAGATCATTCCCAATGAAGGCGACAACTACGCTGGCAAGCAACTCTCGCAGCGTTGATTGACCGCATTTGGGGACGACGATGATAAAACTACCGGATTCTATTTCACAACATTGCATTCATGGTGAAAAAGTAGTCTAAAAGACGTCTGAAAAGTGTTGGTGGGTTGTTGCTTGCCTTTTTTGCCGTACGCGTGCAGATTGAGGATATGAAAGCGTTGATCGAGAGGCACGATCTGAGGCGTGTCTTCTGGCCAGAATACGTCGTCTGGTCTAAAGCGCACTAGTATCTTATTATGCGCCCCTGAGCCTAGCAAGGGCCACAGAAACACACACGTTAAGCAGTGGTGGTGAGAGAAGTCGATATTATTCAACTTTCATTCTTTATTTGTCGTTGTATAATGCTGCTGCTACTACTGTTTATATCGCATTCCTCTACCTAAGCTCTCGATTGCATTCTGCTTTTTGGGAGGAAGGGGGGGATCGAAGAAGATGGAGCTGTCCTTATGCTTGCTCTGCAGCACTCCAAGCGGCACAGCGCACAACACGTAGTCGCACGTGTAGCAAGAGCCGTCCCGACACCTAGTAGTAGTAGGGAGCGATGTGCGATGAGTATGTGTGTGTGTGTGTGTGTGTGTGTGTGTGTGCGTGTGTGCGTTGTGTGTGCAGCATATTATCTCGACGTATATCAAGGGGGACAACACCGTATATTGAGTTGTTCACACCAGATGACTTTGAATGAAATGGTAGGGAAATTAAAGACGACGCGTGGAGTATATCTTGCACTATATCCTACTACCGAATGGTGACTTGCGGCCGTTTTCGCTTAGACGCTCGCATCATAGCCTTTTTCTTGCGCTCAGAACCCGACGACGACGATAACGATGATGATGATGATGATGATGATGATGATCCCTATTATTAGGTGGTAACGATTCAATTCCGGAGATAAGTTGCAAACGATGTTAGAGCGGTGTTGTGGAGAAGACAGACCGTGGCGCTGTTGTTGAGGACGATCTTAGACACCGACTTTCCAGTGATGCATCGTAAGCCCTTCGAAAGGTAGCGCACTAAAAATGGGCCATATCCATTACCTGGGAAATTACATTAAATGTTATCATCATGTCTCTCCTCCTCCTCCTCCTCCTCCTCCTCCTCCTCCTCTTCCTCCTTTATCTGCTGCTGATATGTGGAAGGATGAAGAGGATGAAGAGGATGAAGAGGATGAAGAGGATGAAGAGGAGGAGGAAGCGGAGGAGGGGGGACGCACTCAAAAGTCTGTCGCCAGGGCCGTCTTTGGGATCAAGAGGCCCCACTTTCGGCCGATTCGTCTTCTGT
The DNA here is from genome assembly GCA_000320545.1 of Bigelowiella natans CCMP2755. Taxonomy (NCBI): domain Eukaryota; phylum Cercozoa; class Chlorarachniophyceae; genus Bigelowiella; species Bigelowiella natans. Next base: position 48,631 of record ADNK01000145.1, on the reverse strand, counting down.
ACGCGTACGTCCAGGGACATGCTGTACTGCATGTTGTAAAATTTGGAACCTGATGATTATGTAAATGAAATGTCTTATGCGTGCGAGTGCGAGTGTGTGTGTGTGTGTGTGTGTGTGTGTGTGTTTGTGTGTGCGTTTGCGTGTATAAGAATCACACTTCCCCAGCAAGCAATGCAATAAGCAAAGCAATGATGATGATGTGCCGTCTGGTCGATGATGTAAAATAATTACCAATGAACTGGTTGAGATCAACATCGTCTTGTGGCAGATGTCGCACCAGCTCAGAAGCAGTGTTGTCCATATTTGAGACGTACCTTTTCGTGGATTATGTGCAGGGATGATTGTTATTTACTTACTTTAAGCAGGCAGCGATAACAACCGTTTTTCATGGAGCGCACATACACTCATCCCTCGTTCATCCCTCCCCCCTCTCTATGCTTTGAAGATTAAAAAGGAACAGATTCGAGATGCTATCATTAATTACGATGCTGAACGATAATAGCACTGGAACCATCGAAGAAGGGATCGCAGCATCGTTCCACGGAAATGAGTCAATCAGTAGTAGGGGTAATAATGTTATAGTTTCCTTCCTTTCTATATCTACCGCTACTGCTACTGCTACTACTACTCTCTCACCCCCACATCCGTGTCATAATTGTCGTAAGCATTCGGTCCTCCTCCTTCGTCAGCTTGCGTTTATTGCGGCCATAAAGCGACTGCTTGGCTTGCTCAAACACCTGATAGAAAGTGCATTTTTTTGAAGATTAGCAGTCTGAAATCGTGAACATTTCTGCTGACGAAGATACCGATGATCTTGTTCTGCGATGCGGTTGTTACACCACCACCGCCATCATCATCATCATCATCATCATCATCATCATCACAGGATATAGTCATCAATCCCGTGGTGGAAAGTACTGATAATATGTTTTAAATGTCTTGTTTGACCTCAGAAATGGGCGTGGTGGGAGCTTTCGCAGCGCCGAGTTCTTTGGCAATGCGCGTCATCCTGGATCCTATTTTCCAGTGCATCAAATGCACTTTCGCGTTTGAGAGAACCTGGTCAGGAATGATGCGAACAACGAGGAGGAGAGGAGGAGGAGGCAATGAAACTGGGGACTAACGGCGATGATAATAAGATAATGATGGTGATGGTGATGATGATGATGATGATGAAGATGCTGCCAGTGTCTATCTATCGTCGTTCGTCGCTGCTGATAAATGGTGCCTTAATTTAAAGGGGGAGACTAAAACTAATACACCAGCTCCATTATCATCACCATCACCACCATCATCCCTCCTGATTCTCTTCTTCAACCAAAAGATAACTCAAAAACACGCTCACGGAGTACATCGTTCTGTGCCTAATGATATATTACCGGCATTTCTTCTCCCGTTTTCTCGTCAAACCAGCGCGCGCACTCGGTGTCGGCCCATCGATTTCCAGCTCCAACAGACACAAACGGTTTCTCTTCGAGAGCGATATTGTATACTTCGTTGCTTTCGTTGCAGTTGTGGATGTAGCTTGCGCCCAAGTCAACCTTGTCGGCTCTTAGTCCCAATGATTTCCTATGATTCGGTCGCAAGTATGTAAAAGGGAGAAATAGAGAGAGAGAGAGAGAGAGAGGGGGGTTGGGGGGGGGGGTGGATAGGCAAGAGTAGGTTAGCTGCAAAATTGACTTCATTCGGATTTTGTTCTCCCAGAAAAAAGTAATCTGCAAAAGTGAGTCCTTTGTGTGCTGATCAGATATCGGTCATCACCTCTCAGGCAGCTCCAGAGTGAATGTCCGCCCCCCGAGACGAGGTCGTCCCTCCAACACAGCTACGCTGACCTTCGACGATGACAGAGAGAGAGAGAGAGAGAGAGAGAGAGAGAGAGAGATAGAGAGTAAAAATGTGTGTGTGTGTGTTGTGTGTGTAAAAAGTAGATGTGATAGTACTACTGGCTGCCATTACGTAAGTAGTTAAAGAAGTAGTACTAAATTCGGTCATTTTTTTATTTAACAACACGAAATAGTCATCTAATACTACAATGAAGACTACTCCTCCTCCTACTACTATTACTACTTTATGTTCTTGCAAGAATTTCGCTGCTGCCAAGCCTGCAGCCCCAGCACCAACAACCTAATAATCGGAGCGCGTAGGACATCTGAATCCCCCTCCACTACTACATTCAGTATTCAATGATAAAGAGACTCTATCACATTTTGAAATGATGAACATGTACAAAGCAAACTCTCTATCTACCAAAACTCGAGCTCTCATTTGGTCGCCTCCTCCAAGGACTCTTAACAGGTTACACCCTCGCAGCCCCAGGGACTGCAGAAAAAAATAATATGTGTGTGGATGGCGGTACTGATGGTGGTGGGTGTATGTGTGTGCACTTTTGGATGTGTGTCAGAGAGAGAGAGAGAGAGAGAGAGAGAGAGAGAGAGAGATCATCTATTGTATGTGATACCTTCTTCGCTTCCCACAACATGACAGGATATCTTCCCCTCCTTTTTGTACAATTACAAGATAATCGTAAGTAGTATCTTATTGTGAATAGCAGATAAATCAATATGCAGCAAGCAGCGTTTGATTTATTTTACTGGTTGAGCTCCCCGAAGACGATGCCGATCATGCCGTTGTAGTCCTTCCCCTTCAACAAACACACGCCGAGAGATGATTCAGAAGAATGGCATTATTCAATAATACTGTGAACCCATCTTAACACAAAACTATTGTAAAGTAATCCTGCTGTCAATCAATCTTTGCGGTTCGTTCTTATCATAAACAACGACGACGACGACGACGACGACCTTAGTAAGCCCAGCAATCCTCACCGTCTGCCCAACCTTTTTTACCCATAAACATTCTTACTCACAAGTGAAAAAGGTAGGTAACTTTAGGGACTACTATACCCTGAGCGAATCCTCGCGCATATATTCGACTACCAAAAGCGAGGTCGCTACGTCACCCCCGAAAGCTAGGCTCTTGAGCAGACTGAATGCAACTGAGAATATTGTAGCACCGGTGGGAGTTAGGAGGACGGATATATCTGGAAAGCAGTACCCACAACAAGTAATAAATGAAGCAACCACACCCGTTTCATTCTTCTCCTTCTGCCCTTCGATGGCCGTGACATCGGTCTGGAAGCACATCTTAGGGGTCAGCAGCATTCGTCCGAAATCGGGCAATGCTTGAAATCGTTGGATCCGCGGCTCTTGTTGGAAGAAACCAAAACTCATCAAAACGCAGGCGGTTTTTAGGCTATATTTTATCGTGAAAATCTCGTCCCTTTTCTTCTAGGAAATGCTTTATGTTTTGACGCAAGGTGAAAACCCTATGTTGCTTTTGATGTTATTGTTTTTAGGAGCGGGGTTTGTTTGATTTTTATCGGATAGTGCCGGTGTTTCCCGCATTGCCGCATTGCTCAGCTTTTGAGTCCAACAAAAAGTTGTCCTGATGTTGTAAGCGTGTTCTTCGCAGTTTCTTTCTGGAAACTGATGAGAGTAGACCAGTCTTCATAGCTCAATATGCTTTCAGACTCTAGGGAGCAAAGTGCATGTGACAGCTTTTGTAGCCTTTATGAGGAAAAAGGAAACGTAGTTGCAGAAGGGAGGCAGGTTAACTCGCACAAATACGAATTTCATGCTAATTGCCTACTTTTTCTTAAACTAGAACTCTGTTTAAATTGTACATCCTTAACCAGATGACATTCTGGGTGGGCTAGATGACAAAACACAAACATTGCATTTGCATGTGCATGTGCTGAGAGAAATTAAAAGCGGATCGGACTTGTAGAATTGTTCGGAGGCAGAGTGGCTTCATTCCTTTCATTAAAGTTGCTTCCTCATATACTCATCAGTCATGTGATAACCCTAGCTAAGTAGCTGTCAGTTGAGCTATTTCATTTTCTGTGCATCAACATCACGATGTAGCAAATAATCCAATTTGTGAAGCAAAGGAAGCTTTAATAGAAACCGCACATACATCATTCTTATGCGCCGCAATGTCAGAGTTATACGATGAAGAACGAGCGCTTATTACTTATTGTTACATATATGTTGCAGTTCGTGAGCTCAAATCTTATTATAGGTAAATTAACCTACATATTTTGGCTAACACAAGTTTATTTTTGAAGCTTGCCATAATAGCTACATTGCGCACCATTCTTATTATCCCATCGTTTTAACTGATCTTCCAAGAGTAACGCATACGGAATGGTACCTTCTCAATCTAGCCCCTATTGGATAAGATATCTGTTTACTATTCGGTATCAAATGTAATTTATCGTCTTGGGCGTGCTTTCTTTTTTCCTCCTTTTTTTTTCTTATTTTTTCCTTTTTTTCCTGTCTTGCTTTGCTCACACTTTAAATCTGAACACACACATAAAATCATATTTGTCAGACACCTATAAACATACTTACATACACACACTCAGTATTTTTGTGAATCATATGTAAAAATTTAATACATTATTTGTGTGCGCGCATGTGTGTGGTGTCGAATTGAACAAACTTCATTGATGCAGTACAAGGAAAACACAGCAAGAGTCACCTTCTTCCGAAATCGTCTGCGTGACGAGTCCCCCTTTCTTTGCCTGCATCGTAAATGCAGAAGGTACGACCTACACATCGTCCACATTGTGAGGAGGGTTATGCAGATATAAGAATTTCCAAGAAGGAAATCACCTTCTCCAAATAGTTGTCATCGAATTTTGAAATGGCTGATGGCGGATGGTTCGGGAGAAGCCTAGTGTGTTGTTGTTCCAGATATTCTCATAAGGTCATTCTTTAGTAACGAAGAGAAAACGATGAGGGATAATGATTTTAGCTACTTACTTGACCATTGTCCCACCGAAATGTATGCATTCGAGATTCACCTAAATATGGAAGTTTTAGATCTTAACTACCTGTTGATGACTGAATTATGCTTGGAGATGACTAGAAATCATATTATTCGGACCTTGTTCAGAAGGTGCAATAGCGACACAGCAATGTTGTTTTCCACCAAAGCAACGATCCTATCACCAGTCTTATTCCCCAAGCCCGTCACACACACACACACACACACACACACACACACACAAGGAGAAAGAGAGAGAGAGAGAGAGAGAGAGAGAGAGAGAGAAGAGGAAGGTGGGGGTTGGGATGATATTAATCAGCTCTCATTTTTCCATGAGTGACGGCTGCTACGCGCACACACGCATACGAAGAGGGATTTTCCACATTAGCTCATCGGTCCTATTTCAACCGGATGGCAGAAGATGCATGAATTCCCACCCCCACTTGAGAGGATACAAACATTTAATAACTCTAGACACTCTGCTGGCTTGGGATGGATGGATGGATGATTAGAGCAACAGGCGCTGTCAACCTTGAGCTTAGCGAGAATTCGATTGAAAATCATCAGATCCCTCGCCGCATACGCCAATTTATCCTGTTTAAAAACGATAGAGTATGCAAAGCAAACGGGTGTTTAGAAGCCACATGTATCTCTAGATCATGAGGGGCATTATTCTTATTATCCGCTGGAATATGTTTCTTGTCAAAGTATTTCAAAACAACTCGTTTGTGACACATAAATGTACCGTGTGTGCGTGTGTGTGCGTGCGTGCGTGATAGTCGAAAGCAGGTGTACTACCGCCCATGAGCACCACTTCTGTAAAGCGGAATCGCCCTCTGTTTTTACAGCCTGGGTTATGACGACGAGAAGAAGGAAGAAAGATGTTTTAGCCAACATCGAATATGTGTACCCATTTACTGCTAGGATGAAGAAGTATATAGCTTCAAGATGCACACATCATTCATTACATGTACCGAAAAAAATGAGAGACAATATCTCTCATTCTCATCTTCTGCATACTTTGCGCAGAATTCCTGTGGTAGTGGAAAGGAACTTATTACACACTTTCAAGAACAAAAAGAGGAGATGGCGCAATAGTCCAGATTTGAAAGGCTGATGGCTATGATGCGCTCAGATAGAGTTACTTCATCGATAATAATACCCTTGCTTGTTTCAGTCTCAACGCCAACTCCTGTATTCAGCATTGCACACGAACATGGTAGGGATAAGAGAGAATCATAAGCATTCGGTAAAACAAGGATTCTTTGAAAGGAGAACAATTTTTTGTCATCCATCATCAATATCTCTTTCTCTTAGGTGTTAGTTGCTGGATTTGACCTTCGTCCTCTGTTGTAGCATGGCTTTCAGTTCCTCGCTTTGGCTCTTTTCTTCTACCTAAAACAACCGCATGTGGTTTGTACATCTTTCCTTCTCTTATGAGTGAAAACATGTGTAACGCTTGGAGATGATCTCCCACCTTCCTCGACTCTGCCAATATGCTCTTCACCTGTATATTCATTAGCACCAGATTATGGTGTGTGTATGTGTGTGTGTGTGTGTGTGTGTGTGTGTGTTCTCCGGGAGGGGAAAGGAAATGAAAGAAAAATAGAAGTAGAACCTGGGCAAAAAGCTGGACCCATGCAACGTCGTGTGAGTTCTTGATGAAACGAAGCATACGGTCTCCGTCGGTCTGTATTCACCATTGTGGTTGTTGTAGATGTTGTGAGTCCATATGTACTGGTTATTTTATGAGAAGACAATCCTCCCATCATCCCTCGATAAAAGACAGATGAGGAAAGATCCTTATCACCTTCGCACTTGCGCTCTGCTGAACTGGCTTCCAGAACTGATGTGGGAGAAGGAGAGAAAGAGAAAGGAGGGAAGAGGGGAAGGGGCAGATAAGAAGAAGAAGAAGAAGAAGAAGAAGAAGAAGAAGAACCACGAACAAGTGCGTGTAAGGGAACTAAAGATATAGAATTCGTATTTTTTCCTTAGTATCTCAGAACAAAGCCATCGTTGGTTTTATTGACGGCAGCGAAGATATCTTGTCATAATTGAATCGTTGTTCCTAGGTCACTTCTACAACCGGCACCTTGATTGCAAGAACAACGAAAGTACCCAGATAGGCCAGATCGTAAGTATTAACCTGATGAAAAGGAGGATAAAACGTCGGGATGAGAGGCATCTTTTTAGTCGCAATGAAACGGAGCAAAAGGTATGTTGTGATGAGAGAAGGTGAGAAGCTAGCATTACGACGGTACCATATCGACGATAAGGTTTGATTTAGGCGACAAATTTGTCTTCACATCTTTAGCATCCTACCGGTAACAAATACAGAAAAGTCAAGATATAATTGATGGTTTTGAAGCTAAAAAGAATTTTCCTCGACGGTATATAGGACAGTGGATACAAACGAATTGAAAACTCTCAAAATATCTTAGCCCTCTCTGCCCAAACCAAGCTCACAGCTTTTGTCAGCACGAATGATATGCATTCTGTTCCACGAGGCGTTTACAACAAAAGGTTTGCCGTTTTTTGTTGGGAGCATTTGCGCTTTTCAAGGAAAGTATCTTTTATATTTCGTGAATTACAAGTTTCAAATTTGCCCTCTTGAGTAAGAACGGCTTCTGATGTCCCTCGATTGAGATGGAGTACCTGCATTTATAGCAACGTGGTTAAATCAAATGAATGAAAATGACGATGATTATCATATTTACCGACGTATGGCTTACAACTACAACTGAGCTCTAATATCCTAACCTGCCGTTGTCGGAAGATTCGGATGCAATTTTGCCAGCAAGACCGTTGAAATGCGGAGCGGATTGCAGACCTGCATGTATGCTAGACTTTAGAAAATATTTGTATCTAGAATCGTTATTTAGAGAAACCTTTTTTAAAACCATAGAAATCATTGGGGTATGCTTACTCATCAGAGTACTTTAAATAATTAAGGTGCGAAAGTATTTCTTTTATTCGAGATACAAGTATCCTTCCGATTTTATTTGTGAACGAGCAAAACGACGACGACAACAACGACGATGACGATGACGATGACGTATCCGAACCCATTATCTCCACTTTCTGCCCAAGCTTTAGCTCTGCGTTGAGCGTGCCTGTGATTAGCAACAGAGCAGCATCCAAGGTTGTATGCGATAGCAAAGCAGAATGGGTTCTACACGCCTCATTTTTTAAAAACACTCACCGTCCCGTATCTGCTGCGAATGGTAGCAAAGCTTGGAGCGAAGGTGCTGTGTTAGAATGGCAAGTTCGGCCTATGCAACCAATGATTCTTTAATCAACGAGGATCTGACTTGGGCAGAAAGACACACACACACACACGTACACACACGAACACACCTTTTGCCTTGCTTCAATTTTGAGATCTCTCTTGCTTTGCGATTCTGATTTGTCGCTCTGAGGAATCTGAAGAGGTATTTTCGTCTGGTTGCTTGGTACGCTGTGTTATCAGAAATACCGGCAGAATAATAATAAAGTTGTTGCTGCGGGCTCAATTGAATTTCAGACATCGGAACACGTGCGACGTGTACTCTTATGTAACCTCTGCTCTGCAAGGATCGTTAACGGGTTTCCTCCTTTACACTCCTCGCTCCACCCCTATAATCCAAGGAGTTGTCATAGATAAGAAAGCATAGTGAAGTGTAAAATTATTACCTCGATCGCTGCTGATAGAGCTTTCCAATGTTGCTTCTTAACATTTTCATTGATTGCAGGGTAATGGTCGCCAATTATCACGAGCCGCTTAAGCTGCGAGGGGGACTTTACCTGACGATACGTTTATAAACCCATCTCTGTGTATGTCGTTCCTCCAAAAGACCAAAGATCTCACATTCTCAGGGTTCTCGTCACCCGCTTTCGCAGGACCCGCAACTTTTTTCGGTGCATCAGTAGTCTGAATCTGAAAGGAGGGATTAGGGAAGATTGGTGGAATAAGATGCAATGCATGTTCGGAAACTTACGCATGCAATCGACTGCTGGACCCAATAGTAGAGACACTCACCCATGAAGAAAATGATGAAAGCATTCGAACACAACTCGAAAACAAGCAATATGGCGCCCAAAGCTGGTTCTGTTTTCCTGGGGAGGGCGTGGGTTTCTTAAGGCGGGGTGGAGTGTTTGCTTGTGCACGTGCACGTGTGCGTTCTGCCGAGCGCGTTTCAAATTTCCCCCTCCGCTACGAGAATGTTTGCTTTCCTCCTGAATCCCTCATTTCGAATAGAAAATACATGGTATTTTCTCAAAATCTGATCGAATCCCGGATTTCGGGGAGACCACCACAATTTGAGCTTTGAAGAAGCAACTCTATTCTCGTTTTTATAAGACCTTGGGGGACAATTCCACAACGCGGAAAAATGAGTAAATAGTTGCTGCGACAATTATTCGTGGAATTATACAATATTTTTCGCTTGGATTTTGCGTACTGAGACTTCAGCGTCGGTGAGGTTTTCTTACGAATATCTCCGCACAATTGCTACGGTGGATCATCCCCCCCCCAAACAACGATCATGTCCCTCGAGTCCAAGCAGATCGCCACTATTCGCACCCTTGCAGCTGATGTCGTGCAAAGAGCAAACTCGGGACATCCAGGTCTGACGTATCTTCCACACAGCTTCCCAATTTTTGCATTGGTGGCATTCTATGTCCTTGCTCTCTCTTCGTTGATCATAATTGTTGTTTTGTGGGCATGACAGGCGCGCCCATGGGAATGGCAGCCATGGCTCATGTGCTCTGGGGTGATGTTATGAAATACTCCCCGAAGAATCCTGACTGGGTAATGATCCAAAATCCCCTCTCAGCGGTGATAAACTAAAATCGCTCCTGCTACTTGATGACAGATGGGAAAGGATCGTTTCGTTCTCTCCAACGGCCATAGTTGCGCCCTGCAATACCTGATGATGCATCTCGTCGGATATGATAGCGTCAGCATGGAAGATCTCAAGAAATTTCGCAAATGCCGCAGCCGGTGATACCAGTGGAAATAGCTTCCGTTGCTTTTGCACTCATCTTTATATGCACGTTTTAATTCCAATCGCAACCAATCCAGGACTCCCGGACACCCGGAACGCCATGCAACTAAGGGAATCGAAGTGAGTACTGGGCCCCTGGGACAAGGTGTGTGAACATCTCTCCCCCTTCTTTCATTTCTATGTGCATGCGAAAGTTACAAGTGGGAGTGTGTGGCGGAGAATAAAAGAGAGAGAGAGAGAGAGATGGGGGGGGGAGGAGGGGAAAGGGTAGGGACGGTAGATTATAAGGATGGGAGAAAGCGCTGCGAAATTGTTGGCACGTTGATCTCACTGACTGTTGGGCGTAGGTATTAGTAACGCAGTTGGAATGGCGATTGCGGAGTCTCACATGGCCGCTACCTATAACAAGCCTGGATTCAAGGTCTTCGACAACTACACCTATGTCCTCTGTGGGGATGGATGTCTACAGGAAGGAGTGGCTTCTGAAGCTTGCTCTCTTGCTGGGCACTTAGGCCTTGGAAAGGTCAGTTCAGTCAAATGTGACACAGAGCACACACACAGACACACGTGTGTGTACCCAGAGAGCAAAGAGGAAAGCAAACTATGAAATGATACGTGCTAATGAACTATATTGTGTTTGGCAGTTGGTTGTTCTCTACGACGATAACAACATCACGATCGACGGAAACACGAGCCTCAGTTTCACTGAAGATGTTGGCAAACGTTTCGAAGCGTATGGTTGGCAAGTATTGGAGGTAGGTATTATTGGAATTATGGATCTTAATGGTGGTGGTGGTTGAAAATGGATGAGGATGATGATGATGATGGGGCAGGGGCGGAAACCGCAAATTTGTTCGGCACCGCAAGCCTCTCTGTGCTAATGATATACTTCCACATAAAAAAAGGTCAAAGATGCGAACTACAACACTGAGGCTATCAAGGCAGCAATTGTACTCGCTCAGCAGGTAATTGGCCAGAATATGAGACCCATCATTATTGTAGTCATTTCACTAACGTGTTCCGCCTCCAGCACAAAAAACCATCAAGGCACAAATAATTATAATTATAATAATGATAATCATAATAATAATATTATAACAGGAGACCAACAAGCCCACGATTATCAAATGCAAGACTGTTATTGGATTTGGCTCCAAGAAAGAGGGAACTCACGGCGTACACGGTGCACCTTTGGGCGATGAAGATGTCGCACAGGTCTCAACTCCTTCCTTCTGCCTTATCCTCCTTAATAATACCAAGCAATGTCATCCTAATGCCCCTCACATGCATGCATGTATAAATAAATAAATCGTCACACTACTCGACTTTCTTCTGTAACCACAACCGTTGGTTGTCTTCTTATCGTACTATTCCCTTGATCGCATGATGATGCACGCACAGGTCAAGGAACGGTTCGGATTCGACTCAAAGGAGAGGTTCTTCGTTCCCGGAGAGGTAGGGAGGAGGGGGAGGAGGAGGAGGAGGAGGAGGAGGAGGAGGAGGAGGAGGCAAAAGGGGGAGGGCGTCACATCAACTTCATTTTTCCCCTCACTCTCACATCGTTCTTCTCCTTCGTCTTAGAATCAGCCCGTTGTTGTTCTTGTTGTTGTTGTTGTTGTTGTCGTTGTTGCTAATGATGTTGTTGTTGTATCTGTATCATCAGGTTCTATCCGCATACCGCAAGAAGGCTGACGAAGGCAAGAAAATGGTCGCAGATTACGATAAGATGATCGCTGGATACACGGCTAAATATCCCAAGGAGGCTGCGGAGATTAAGCGCAGGTTCGCACACGAACTCCCAGCCGACTGGGAGAAGGTCCTCCCAAGCTACAAGCCGGGCGACAAGGCGGTTGCAACCCGCTCTTTGTCTGGAGTTGCGCTCAACGCACTGGCCGCTATTATGCCGGAGCTCATCGGGGGATCTGCTGATCTGACACCTTCTAACAAGGTGGGTGGGTGCTTATTTGGACCTACCGAATGATGACCACTATTGTGTGCTCTGTGCTGCTGCTGCTGCGATTGTTTTTAGAAGGAAATAATAAGACATAATAACAAAATGATGATGCTGCCTGGTACTGGTCCGCATGAAAATGGAGAAAATAATAACAAAAATAATAACAATAATAATAATAATAATAACAACATATGCTTAGACCGCCCTTAAATGCTCCGGAGATTACCAGCACAACACTCCAGAGGGAAGGTGAGAAGGAGGAGGAGAAGAAGAAAGTTGTATGTGTGTGTGTGTGTGTGTGTGTGAAGATGGAATAGTTGTTAGTCATTTGTAGTAGCAGTAGTAGTAGTAGTAGAGCAGCAGCAGTAGCAACAGCAGCAAGGGTTATGTGTGATGGAAACAAACACCTTCGTCAATATACGATATCTAGGTACCTTCGCTTTGGCGTTCGCGAGCATGGAATGGGAGCTATTGGCAATGGACTTCACGCTTACGGAGGTCAATGCATATTAGTATTGTTTGTGTGTTCGTGAATTATAAGAGAGAGAGAGAGAGACAGAGAGAGAGAGAGAGCGAGAGAGAGAGGGAGTGAATTTGACAAAACAATATGATACACCCGTCGCCCCCTCCCCCCGGCTCCCCGGCTTGCCTTCCTTTACTACCACACCCTTCCAAGACACTCAATCAGCATTGTTGGCTTCTCACAGGGATTGTACCTTTCACTGCAACATTCTTGACGTTCATCGAGTACATGTTCCCCGCTGTACGATTGGCCGCTCTCAGTGGTAGGAAGTAGCAGCAGCTTCAACATGATAGTAATAGTGAGCAAAGCCAGAAAGAAAGAAAGCCGGCAGTAGCTGCCGCTGTGTGCCCTAATTGCTACTAGTTTCTTATCAGAGAAACACAATTGATGATGATGATGATGATGATGATGATGATGACGGTGATCGATGATGATAATCGATGATGATAATGTTGATGATGTTGCTAATAGCCTTGCATATTATTTCTCCTCCTCCTCCTCCTCGTCCTCCTCCTCCTTCTTTTCCCCCTCCTCTCCCTCTCCCTCTCCCTTTCCCTCCCGTTGGATTGATACTACTATAGGACACAAGCACATCTTCATCATGACCCACGACTCTCTTGGTATTGGAGAGGATGGCCCAACCCATCAGCCGATTGAGCAAGTAAGTGCTATTCTCTTGCTAGGATATATAGGAGTAGAAGTAGTACAAGTAGTAGTAGTAGCAGTAGTGGTAGTAGTAGTAGTAGTTGTTCTTGTAACAATTGTGGCTCTTTTTCTTTCTTACTTTCTGATTCTTTTTTTGTTTGATTCTTTGGTTTCTTTTTAGGTGAACATGGTCCGTGCCACTCCCAACGTCCTCATGTTCCGTCCTGCAGACGGTATTAGTAGTACTAGTTGCAATAGTTTACTACTGTGTCAAGTAGAGCTTCTTGTCGAGTAGCAGGAGGAGAAAGAGGGAGGAGGAAGAGGCGGAGGAGGAGGGGGGGAAATAGGGATTACTTGAAATGGTGCTGAGTGCCAAAATTCGCAATTTAGCATCATCATCGGTTGAGTTTATTCTCGGCGAATTAAATGAATCTTACTGGTGCAATTATGTGCGAAGGAAACGAGACAAGTGGAGCCTACAAGGTCGCTATGGAGCAAAAGGATACCCCTTCCGTACTCGCACTTAGCAGACAGGTAACTACTCTCTCTCTCTCTCTCTCTCTCTCTCTCTCTTCCCTTCTTCTTACAAATACGGCACGACTTTGAAGAAAAACAACACCTGTTCACTCTCCTGTTACATAAGGAGTCGGAGTAGTAATTTCACCCACGCTTGCTGCTTGTCCTCCTGCTTCTACCTGTCAATAGCATCTGAATTCACTCTCGTAAATCATCGCCCCCTTCTATCATCATCCTCATCATTTCATCATCACTAACATCATCATCATCATCATCATCATCATCATTACCACAATCATCTACAGAATCTGCCACAGCTAGCAGGAACCAGCATCGATGGCGTATCTAAGGGCGCGTACGTTATCGTTGAAGAGAAGGTTCATTCTAATGATTAAGTGGATTAGTAGTAGTAGGCCGTTGTTTTCATACAATGGTTGCTCTCTCTCTCTCTCTCTCTCTCTCTATCTATCTATCTATCTAACTATCTATCGATCTATCTCTCCTGCAGAACCCCGATGCGGTGCTGATTGCTACTGGTTCTGAAGTCTCTACGTGCGTGGAAGCTGCGAAGCTGATGGATGGAAAGTTCACCATCGTTTCGATGCCGTGCGCCAAGCTGTTTGACGAGCAGCCGATCGAGTACCGGAGGAAGGTCCTGCCCTTCAAAACCCCTGTCATCGCCGTTGAAATGGCTGCTGCCTCAGGGTAGGTGTAGCAGTAGTGTAGTAGTAGTAGTAGTAGTAGTGGTGGTGGTGGTGGTAGTAGTAATAGTAGCAAGGAGTAAAGTGATGACGGTAGTAGTTGTAAGTAAGTAGCTGCTGCTACTACTACTACTACTACTACTACAACTACTACTACTACAACAATTGCAACCACCAGTAACAGTTGTAATCATAGGAGAACAATAAGAGGAGAACTACTATAGTAACACGACGACGAAAATGTGTGTGTGTGTGTGTGTGTGTGTGTGTGTATGTGTGCTCTTTCATTCTGTGTTCTTTCGGTTTGCGGCCTAACCCACTATAGCAATCGTATATGTTCTAATTGTTGTAATTGTTGTTGAACCCTTGTTTTCTTTCCCGAAAACGAAATATTGACGGTTTCAGGTGGTATAAGTATGCTCACCACGCTCTTGTAATGAAGACCTTTGGCGTCTCAGGAAAAGGCTCTGTACGTTCTCCCCCCTCCCCCTCTGCTCTCCCTTCTCCTTTTTTTATTAGTCAGTGTCAAAGTAAAGTTTGCCTAGACAATTTAGATAGAAGAATAGAAGGTGGTGGTAGAAATAGTAAGTATGAAGATACTTGCTCCCCATTCTGTAGGACTGCATGGAGTACTTCGGATTCACACCTAAGGGAGTGGCAGCTTCGGTGAAGAAATGGCTTGATACTACTGGAAAGGCGGTCAAGGAGCACGGATTTGCACTTGCGGCTCAGTTCGATGAGCCTACGAAGCGTGACCTTCACTATGTCGATTACATCTGAGAAGTAAAAGAGTTACAGAGGGGCAAGTAGCCATTTTAGCCAGATCTACGGCTTTCCTCAAAGTGCACAACCATTGCTACACATTTGGTTCAAGAGCAATATTTCTTTTGCAAATCCTTTTTTGCCAGCCTTGCTAGCTTGCTTCAGCATCATCATTGGAAACTATGTACATGTTCACAATGCATGCACCCATCATGCAGCACGTAGTGGACACATTGGCTAGTTGGGCTTTCTAGCTTCGCAACTTGAACGCTGCGTTATCATCAATTCGAGATTTGCAACGTCGTAAACTATTGTGTAATATCGCAGATCCACCCAATCTAGCAATGTATGTCAAAGCTAGAAAGAGCGCAAATGTTGAGCCATAGCATGCTATAATGCATCGCATGCATGCATGCTAGCATGTCTAGATGTGGCAAGTGAGTAACATGCTTGCAGGCAGGTGCTTATATTATATCACCACGCTAGCACGTCATCACGCGGGTGTACTCACTGGCTAGCTTGTTCGCAATGCAAGCTTTCAAACATGAACGAGCTTGTTTTGCACCGTCAACGTCCTATTATAAATAATTGATCGAGGGTCGCGTGAGCACGATGGCACATCGCAGATGTGCTCGAACAATCGATCGCGCTGTATGCATAGGAACGCAAGTGTCCGTGCCCTTTGTGCGGCTCCGCGCCGCGGGCTAGCCAGGGCTACCGCATACGATAACATGATAATCATACAAACCCAAGAAGCCCTCATAACTGTTTCTCTTAAACAGTGTGGCCGTTGTTCTACTAGCAAGGTGCAGGGTGGCTGGAAGAATGCATACACACTCACCCAATTAATCTACAGAAACGAGAACGGATTTCCGGTCCCACCACCGTTCTGGGATGGGGCTGGCTGTTGCTGGCGACCCATCGGTTGCTGTTGAGCCATTCCTCCACCACCACCGCCATAAGTTTGGGTGTTCTGCATACCCCCATACGGCGTTCCCATCATATTCATGCCCCGCCCTGTTTGCTGCGTCATCATATTACCTCGTCCTCTTCCCATGTAAACATTGGCCTGCTGCTGCTGTTGCTGCTGCTGCTGTACCCCGTAACCGCCCATCATCATCATGCCTCCTCTTCCCATAGGCATACCCATGCCCCTACTACCGTAGGCTGCCCCCCCTCCCATTCCCATATTTGGGACAACCATCTGTGGCTGCTGCTGGTATCCGCCATACTGGTTGTAACCGCCATAACCCATCTGCATTCCCATGGCCGGCATCTGTGCTTGCCGTGGCTCGTTGTACAGTGACATAATATCTGTCTTCGGCTTTTCCTTCTTCACGGGCATATTTTGTGCCTGCTGGGGCGCTTGCTTTGTGTCAGTCGGAGCAGGTTCGCCTCCTCCAAAAACTGAGTTTAAGAGATCGCCAGTAGCCTGACGCGGTATCTGAGGAGTGGCATTCACAGCTGGAGTGCTACTGTTCCCTTGTTGTTGAAATTGGGTGTCGAAATTGGAGAAATCAGCTTCAAAGCTTCCCGTGCTGGTCTGCTGTTGCACGTTAGGTGGCTGAGTGGAATTGCTTGCATTTGCGAAATCCTCGTCAAAATTTGCCCAGTCGTCATCGCCTGTCGACTTTTGGGCGTTGCTGCTGATAGTAACTTGTTGCATACCCGATATCACTGGAGCGATGGTTGAAGAAGCGTTAGTCGCCTTGGACTTAGCTTTTGTCTTGGTGGACAACTTCTTCGAGGACTTCTTCGAAGCCTTTTTTCTTCTTCGCGGTTTTCTTTTGGGGCTATCCTCTTCTGATTCTTCCTCTGATTCCTCCTCGGATTCCTCTTCTGATTCATCTTCAGAGTCTTCAGAGTCATCATCGCTGTCATACTTTCTCCTTCGTCTAGAAGATCTCGACTTCTTCTTCTCAGCTTCTCGGGACATACGGCGGGCCTTGCGTCTCATGTAGGCTTTCGCTTCGTACTTTTCACGGATAAACTCTCCCCGGTACGAGTTGTCATCTTCCTTCAGCTTATCTCGCGGCTTTAGCTTAGCTTCGTAAATTTTATTTCTCTTGAGGTTGCCGCCCATAGCAATGAAGTTTACCAACCAATCATCTTCCCAGATATCCATCTTCACGCTACGAACTTTAGATATATGCACTCCCAGTCCTCGATGGCAACCAGAGCAGTCCAAACAGACTAAAACTCCGAGATTCACCGAAGCCCAATCTGGTAGCTTCCGTCCACAGTCGGCACAGTTTTGATTCCCAGGCAGCTTCTTGATCTTCTTCATCATACGCCTGCCCTCCTTCGTCCATTCTCGACGACCGTTCTGAAATTGATACATTATTGTTTCCTATGTAATTATTTATTGCGAACACACGTGATAATAACCTTTGGCATGACTCTAGGTGGTCAGCTAATCCGTCTTGTTCTTCGTTCTTCTAGAGGGGGTGGAGGTAGAAACTCTCTTCTATTTGAATAGACTGTGGGAGTGTATGATGATGATGGAAATCGATAGTACAACAAAAACACATGCCAACTGCAGGCTATTTTATCTGTTGCGACATCAAAATTTGCAACTCCTTCGCACTCTTTGTCGATGAGAGAAGCTTCCTGGCTGAAGCAGCCGAGAAAGCGGTGCACATATTTGCCTAAGACATGTCATAAAGTATGTCGCATTGAATATATTCGCATACATTCCTCTGGCGTAAGATGGGATATTTTGGGAACTGGTGCATATTTGAGGAAAACACATCACCCCGAGAAGAATATCCATGCCATTTCTCGCCTTTTTTCCGTGATAAAAGGACCGCAAGAAAGGGAAAGAATTGTGTATGTCGTAGTACAAAAACATCATGGTTTTATGTGTCGTCGAGGGAAGAAGAAGAAGCTCGGCCCATGTCCATTGTGACCTATGATGTTCCTTTCAACCGCTCCTAGGGAACTGCTTCATTCATTCATTCTTTGCTACAATAGACACAGTATATATTATATAGTTGCTCTGCCGCTCGATGATTTCGTGAATGACAGTCAATGTTGGAAAAGCTGCCACACAGCTGCCACACAACCCTGTGTCTACAGTTCTCATTGACTCCAAGGAAGAGGCAGTGGCAAGAGCATGGCTAGGTGGGACCAATTTGGCAATGACAGACAACAGAACAAACGTCCACACAAAACGTGCTGCGAAACGATGGTCAGAAAGGTGCAAATTCATCACACTTTGGAGGTCTAGCAAAATCGAATCACCAGGGCACACCTCCCAAAAAAACAATGGAGATCAACACAGAAATGCACAAAGAAACAAATTGTGACGTGCACGTCACACAAGTTGCAATTGCGGGAGTTTTCAAAGCGGCGGCACAGCGGTGGCACGCGTGCTTTCAAGAATCACAGGCGATGATGCTCATGATTCAGACCATCGTGGTTTGTCAAAAGCGAAGTTTTGCACTTTGCAAGTCGCACAGCTAGACAGCGTGACACACGCTAGCACGTCTAGCTAGCTAGGCGTGCATGCGAATTGCTGCCTTTGGCAAAAAAAAATGAACAACATTGGGTTGCAATGAACGAATGGCACAGTTTGCTACCGCTGCCTCCATGATCCATGTTCACCTTGCAAACATTGTGGTGCAAGCGAAGAAGCACGTGCACGCCTTCATGTCTTGCAGCTTGTTGTCAATCATTTCAATATTTCAAGCATGCATTTGTGAACAAACAATGAGAGCTCACGAGCATCGTTGGTGCCAAATCTCTGACCCTTGCCATGTGATCATCTTAGGTGCTTTGTGTTCATGCATTTGCAGCCCATGCGAGCGATTGCGACGCTTTGTTGATGAGTCAGAACATTTAGGCGCTAGTACGCCATTGAACCATTGTTCCTATCCGCAATTATTGTACACTCACTCTCGCCTCGTTTGCACAGAGCCTGCTACAGCAAGTTATCGAGAGAAACAAAAGGTTATAGTATCGATCCAATACCCGCTGCTAGCGTTTGCTAGGTCGCTGTTTTTCTGAAATTTGCCTCTTGGACTGCAGCAAAAATCTCAGCTCCAGTGCCAAGTTTCTTCCCACGACAGGCATGGAAGATCTGCATCTGCGACTTTCCTTCAGACACTAACTTCTCCACCTCTACGAGCAATTCCTTCGAGCCTTTATATCCTGATCGTTTCACTGGTTGTTTTTTGGATTCGCGGCGAGCTTGTTTGCGTTCCTTTATGTCAACTTTATCTTTTGTGATGCCCACGTACCAGAGTATGTTGTTTACTCTGTCAATGTCGTACCTGAACATGAAGACGATCATCAAAATGCTCATACACACAAGCGTACATATACAACAATGCATACATGAACAATATTTATAAGTGCACATACTGTATGTCTGTGTGTGTGTGTGTGTGAATGTTAAATATGTGTTGATAGAGCGCAGGCCAAAAATTAACGCAGCACGACACCTCGAGTTCTCTTCATCGTACACGTACTCCTGGAACGTCTCCTCCTCCACCCCTTCTTTAGTCCGGTATTCAGTGAAGATCACCTCCATACAACTCCTGAAGCCCAATAGCTGGGGGTTATCCGCATTCTGAACGGGAAAAGCACAAGAATGACAAATATAAAATAAAAACGGTAGCTCTTCAATACCATACAACATGCTATTTCAGACAACAAAAGATGATTAAACAGTGAAAATCTTTCTCCCCTCTCCCACACTCCACTACCTGTTTGGAGTCATAAAGACTATCTACATTACTTCTGACGGAGAATTTTAAATTCGGGATGTTGTTCCGATTTAAGTCCCGAAAACAGCTCCAAGAAACACTCATACATACAATCGGTTTGTCACAGCCCTTACCTCTTGCATAAGCACGGCAATTGCCTTTGCGCAGAAGAACTCCTTCGTGAAAAAGTGGCAAAGCCTTTCCAGATAGAGAGCGTATTTCTTCTTGACGTGATTCCTCTCGCTCAGCATCGCCGTAGCAAACTTCAGTGGGGAAGGCTGAAACTTCACTCCAAAAAAGTCATTCTGACTCATAATCGTACTGCCAAATGAGTTGCGCTTTAGCCTCTTGAGCGCCGGTATCGCGTGGAACTTCCGACCGAAATTTTCAGGTTTTTTGAACTCTGCCCATAACTTGTTAGTTCTGGGGGCGTGCCAGAACGCGCATGTACCGCCTGAGCCGGTGTCGTTGAGCAAGGGGAGTAATGGTAGCTGCATCCCCAAAGTTGACATTATGCTCGCTAGCCACCTATTTTAGTGTAAGAATTTTCACGATGGAGTGAGTATAGATCCAGGAGTTTTGAGTGGAAGGGATGCCTTGGATGTAATTATCAGCGTTGTCTGTACGTTCGTGCTTGTGTGTTTGGTGTGTGTGCGCCCGCACATTTGAGAGAGTATCTTGGTGGGTGAATAGACATAGAATGAAAATGTAATTTATGTGTGTCATATGAATAATATTATATATATATATATATATATATATATATATAAGATTTAAGTATCGCAAGAGCTTTGTGAGAACACAAAATTCGTAGCTACGTCACCAATTTAAGCCATGATTTGTGAAGTATTTTGGATAGCCCATCCGGTTTTGATCAATATAGTAGCTGCAAATGAAAAGGAGATAAAAGACCACTACTCTCATCACCATCATCATCATCATCATCATCGTCATCACTATCCTCCTATCGTAAGAGTGATTTTCACTCTACCCAGTAATCATCATACTTGTTCATTTCATCAAAAAAGGCGACAACGAACAATTGCAATCATTGCCAACATTCATCTATAACACAAAATGTGGTTTTACGCTGTCGTCGGCTCTCGAAATGCTGAGTCGAAGGCCATCAGCTTGTGCAAATCGATGTACCTGCATTGATATTTATCCCTTCAATTCCTCACTGCACTTGTCTCTCCATCTCTTATAGAGTATATACGTGCGTATATTGTCCCAGTACAACACATATGATTCAAAAGCTACAATGAGGAAAACTATCATCAGCATGACTACTTACTCTTCAAATATTTCACGACACTTTTCCCGTGCATCTTCTATTGACATGGTATCGCTTGCGTTCACTACTGCTGGCCGCTCCGTATTTTTCTTTCTTGAAGACCAGACAAGAAAATCGGCATATTTCACTACCTAATAACATTGGATGGTTTAAAAATATTAGTAATGTTAATTAGCGGACATTCGTGAGCGAGCAGGAAAAAATCCTTTCTCAATTTCCTGCTTAAAAGTATTAATTGATATCTAAATATCACTCCTGAATTTCTTTCCTCTCTAGTTCCTTTTCATTCCCACGACTTTCTACTAAACAAATAGTACGCATTTAATACAACTTTCTGCTGAACAGTACGCCTTTCATTCATCTACCGACCAAGTCGAAGGCTTGTCGCTGGACCGAAAGGCATCTAGCCCCCCTCTCCGTTACACCACTTAACTTCGCTACAAGTTCGTCCGGTTGACCAAGATGCATCCAGTACTGGAAACCCAACGTCATGTACGGTCGCCGCCATTGTAATTTATGCCATAGTCTTGTGAGCGTTGGGTAGATCATCTCGCCACAGATTATACACTTCTGTGTCATAGCATCTTTTTCGTTAGTGAGCTTGTAAGCTTTTTGAATGACCCTCCTTATCGTGCTATTAAAGAAGTTTTGATGGACAAGAGCCGATTTCATGTCCTTGCGGTCCTCAGTAAATCCACTCAAGGAGCGCAGCACCGCTATAGACTTTGTGTGTGCAATCCATTCAGGGTTCAGGCAAATCATGTTGAAAGCTTTTCGATAAGCAGGGTCAATTTCGGTCGAACTTCGTTCCGTAGTCCACTGTTCCCGATAGAGATCTGATTGCTGCTTCGAGAACTACCACATACGTGCGTGTGTGTGTGTGTGTGTGTGTGTGTGTGTGTTAAAAGTGATTGATTTACCTGCGGAACACTTTCGGTAACATTTTGTGCTGAAGAGAGACTCTTAGGTGCCGGCGATTTCGATGTCGTGGCCATGACAATAAACATTTGAATGTCGTCCTTTTGTTCAAATCATCAACACACCGTTACTTATTGCAATTATCCACTAATTCGACATCATATCGTTCGCAGCAACATTCATCATGCCACCTAACCGGCATATAATTCACTTTATTTTCCAGAGAAACGCTGTATTCAGAATACCTCTATCCCTTTCTGCTCGGCGGTAAGTGGTGTGAACGTAGTAGTGTCTACAAAGCTGCTGCTGCCACCAGCATTGGCACGCCTGTTGTACTTCCTATTGGCCGCGCGTTTCACTTCTACCTTGACCTGTGCTCCCTTAGATCTGCTTGATCTGCCCCCCATTATCGCTTAGTGGGCTAAAGTGATAAGTATTCGTCTCGTCAGGAGATAAAGTCAATCTTTCGTTGCCTTCAGAACTGATGAATCAAATCTGTGTCCATGTTCTCGGTTGGTCTGCTGTCTCTCAAAATAAATACAGCCTGGAATGTATGTCGTTATAGTGTTTCCCCACTCTTTTTCAAGTTTCAAAATTCCAGGAAATCCAATGATGATCCTGATCACCGACAATGCAATTTCCAGAAGAACCTAAGTTTGCGTCTGGGATTGATCGAAGGATCGAAGGGTAGCGGAGATTGTCAATATTTCGAAAAATGCGGCTAAATGATGGTAGAAAAAGCCAACAATGCTTGTCTCTCACATTCAGAGTCCGATCTCCGAACGATTTTTGGAATTTGAAACCGAAAACGCAAGATTGATGATAGCTTGACATGCTCGTACGAGCACCGAGGAATATTGAGTGATTTGGTCAAGTCGCATCCCTCAAATCGAGGATGAAATGGATGCAAATTGCAAATTCGAACATCCACGGATCAATCTGGAAAACACCTATCCTAGTACAGTGCGCGCTAAGGGGTGGAGCGATTATTATTTCAATAATTTTCAAGGTACGTTGATGTCGCTAATGTGATATGTGTTTCATTTCATAAATATTCATAGGATGAAATGATAACTTCCGGCTTAGCGAACTCGTCTACTTATCAAAAGAGAGCATACCTGTCACAATGGGGTCCAAGTTTAGTAAGAAGAAGAGGGACAGAAAGCGCAAAGGGAGAAAGGCCAAGAAAGAGAGAAAAGAGTCAAAGATGGATGTCCCGAGTGAAACTGTAGATATGAACAAGAAAATTGCTCAAAGAACACGTCGACATTTTGTCGAGGTTCAGCTTGAAGGGACGACCTATCATCTGGACGATCGCTACACTCTTAAGAATGTGCTTGGAAATGGTGCTTATGGAAATGTTGCAGCCGCCCATGACAAGCTTACTGGTAAGATGGTTGCCATTAAACGTGTGGACCGTCTTTTGGACGACGAGACGGATGCAAAGAGGATACTCCGCGAAATTAAGATTCTGCGTCATGTCAAGCACGCAAATATTGTCAACCTCATGGATTTTTTCATCGAGCCCAAGGAAGACTTCAATGTCGTTTATATAGTCTTCGAGCTAATGCAATCCGATCTCCGAAAAATCATCCAATCGAGGAATGTTCTTGAAAAGATACACATGCAGTTCATTATGTACCAACTCTTGTGCGGTCTCAAATATTTGCACAGTGCTAAAGTTTGGCATCGTGACCTTAAACCAGCAAATCTCCTACTTAATGCAAACTCGGAGCTCAAAATTTGTGACTTCGGATTGTCTCGAGGTGTGGATGCGAACATTGAAGTCACAGACTACGTCGTAACGCGCTGGTATCGCGCCCCTGAGATAATGGTTTGCGACTCCTATGATGAAAAGATTGACATTTGGAGTGCAGGATGCATTCTTGCAGAGCTTCATGGTCGTAAGCCTGTATTTCGGGGTGCTGATTCCCGAGATCAGGTGGCAGAGTATCTCAAGGTTCTCGGCGCCCAAAGCAAAGAGGATCTTATCTTTATAACGAACAAGCATGCAAAGAAATTCGTCCAAGATTTCGGTAAAGATCTGAAAGAACCTGAAAATAAGCTACCTCGTATATACGCTCACATAGACAAGGATGCATTGGATCTGATGATAAAGATGCTTGAGTTCAACCCTCTCAAGCGGATAAGTGTAGAGGACGCAATCGAGCATCCCTTCTTCGCCGATGTCAGGAAGAAACATAGAGAATCGTCTTGTCAGGTTTCTTTTGATTTCAGCTTTGAAAAACATTTGAAATCGATAGCCGATTTAAGAAAAGAGTTTGTTTTGGAGAATGATCGTTATGATCCTGCGAAGCAGTAAGCGGAACATCACTCAAAGAGACATGTATGTTCTTGAGTTTGTTCGAGTTTAAATATATAAGCAGATAGTTATTGACTAGATTGATAATGGAGCATCATACTAGATACGTGCTACGAACTGTAAGTGTTACTTGAACATTACGGTCGATAAGAGCTCATGAAATTTCACATGTATGAGGTAATTTAATATATATAGCTTACTTGATACATGCTGATATATCTAGATATGTTTGTACATCTAGACATACATGCATCTAGCAAGACGCTAATCTCTGAACAAATATGCTATATGTACACTACTAGTAGCTAGACTAGCGCTTCGCCCATCAGGATATCAATAGGCGCATGCTAGCGTGTGCGTGGGTGCAGGCACGCTCTAGCACTAGACGCACTAGCATCAGGCATTCATGCATATGCATCCTAGACATGCGTACATCGTAAAGATGCCACATGCGGCATGCAACACAGCGGCTGATACGTGAGAGATAAGTCTTGCATCACATCCATGACTAGCGCACGGTATGCATGACGAATCGTACAGTGCACATCGCACGCATGTACGTACAGCTAAACGGTCACATATTGCACACATCAATACACACACTTACAGGCGCTCACGTAGTCTAGCTAGCTAGACAGCATGTCAAACCTAGTCAAACATCCAGACATGCCAGTTGTTCTGATGCCGCGATCTTAGCCAGGTGGACGTTTGTTGTAGCATGCTAGCATGCTATTATTAGCATTAGTGCTTGATAATATTTTTAATTGATTATAGCCGTGCTTGCGACTTGGCACGCGGATTATTCTGCACTTATTCCAAAATCTTTCTGGCTTCTCTATGTTCTCTACGTCCGCGCTTTTTCATCTGTTTTCGCCGTTCTTTGTATCTCTATGCAGTGGAAAACAGAAAGGATGTCACACTTACATGTCATCGCCTCACTTCAAACAGAAGTGAAAAAACAATGCATCATATTAATACCTCCCGGACAAGCGGTATGTTATGCGTTAAACTCCTATTTGCAGGCATCAATGCATCCACGCCACCTGAATGAAACAGCCAGAAAAGGAAAGGGAGATTGAGGCTAAAAACTAATAAAGCGGTTATATGATATTGTTAGTATCACCGTAGTAGATGGCCATGCAAATGTACACGATGACGGTCACGCTTATTACAATTGCGAGCTGGCCTTCTTCCCCCGATATCTGAATATTGTCAGTCCAAAGTGATGGTAGCTCACAGCTCTACGGTAGTTTTCTGTTTGGTCCTTCCCCTCCGTCTCTTGTGTGTGGGCTTGCGTGGTTTTTATGAGGGTGGAGGGGCACTACGTTCTTCTTCATTCTCTCTCCCTTACTACTTCAGCCTAAAACCGAAAATACACTACCAGGGAAATCGCAAACCAATTCACCACAAGAACCGGTCCATTCACACCCACCTGGGTGAAGAAATCGAAAGGGCAATAAGATGAGATGATGATGATGATGATGATGATGACGATTCTGAAGCTTTGTGGTGATCATGATGATTATTTGGGATCAGTTTGTCCATTTTAAGGAAATATTCGAATAACGTTGCTTGCTACCGAGAAGACATTCCGCCAATATTGTATATCAGAGCTCGTGTTTTCAGGATGCATGAACATGTAGCCGTCGAATCGTACCCCTAAAACCTAAGGAGGAAAAGGAGGAAAAGGAGGAAGAGGAGGAAGAGGAGGGCGAGAGCTTACGATTACAATTCAGATACGTTCTCACCAATAAATCCATCCATCCAACACAATATGGCCTTGTGCGGTCAGATGTGTATTTAAGCGATGATAATGATGACCTGGAGCAGGAGGGTGAATGGTAGTAGTAGCGGTACTGCAATGTATACGACAGCGGACCCTCCCCACCTAGTTTGCATACCACAATCACCAATCATCATAACGGCAGAGTTAGCTACTGCATATACGAAAATGGAAAATACACACAATTGGACGTACACTAGTGCGATGGCGGAGCTTCCGAGGAGAATTGCCGACCCCCAAACAATCCACACCCAAACGCTGAACTCATTTATCTGTACACATTTAAGATACTCACTACATTGTATACACAACCGAATACTATGAATTTACAACTTTCAAATTTAGATATACATGGAGAGAGAGAGAGAGAGAGAGAGAGAGAGAGTGAGAGAATAGATATTGAGATTGAGAGTGCGGAATACGGCACCCCAAATTAAGATTTATGTAACACGGAGCTATTTGCTGCTGGTGAGGCTACGATCGTGCGATGGTCACGTATGAATGGACACACACCTTGATTCCAAACACAACGGTATTAACCACATCCTCGCTATTCTTGTTTCTCCAGGACGTATTGTTTTCATTGCTTTCATTTCTCCCCTCCGACACCTCTTGCCCTCCTAACCTCTGCGCCTCTCTCCTTATTCTCAAAATGAAGTACGATAAAACCATGATGGCGGCGATGACAACAATCTAAGGTGATAGCAGAAAACACATATGAAGACAGTCAGATGACCAATTACCTCCACAAATGGACTATGAAACGTCACAAGTACCATAGTTGTAATTGTTCTCGGTGTATTTCGATGATGATAACAAGATGGGATCGGTTAGTTTAACTATGTGAGATAAATTACGCTTGCGAAGATGACGGTAGATATCCGCAGTGTTACAAGAGCCAGTAGCGCATTAAATGCCTTTATATGACACATACACACACACACACACACAAACACAAAGAGAGAGAGAGAGAGAGAGAGAGGGCATTGACATAAATTTAGAGTATGATGCGTGGGACATGCCCCTCACTCTTACCCTCCCCCTCCCCCTCTCCCAGTTGTGAATTTTCTATTACCTGCTCAGGAACTCCAAAGACGAGAACCTTCGATCACATATATAATAAAATCATGGAAAACGAAACCAGGAGCGGGTTAAGAATGAAACTATCATCATCCCATCATATTTACCACCATCATAAATTAGATACTGAAAAGTGAAATGATAACACTTCTGACAAAGAATGGGGCCATCATCGTTTCTTATTATATCACTGGTATAATACCGCAAACCAGATGAGCGAATTCTCCCACGGTGCGAGAGCACACGGCCATTTCGCCCGACCAAAGCCCCCGCTATCATCAGAGTTTCTACTCGATGAGGTATTTGCAGCACCACCAGCAGCAGCAGCAGCAGCACGAACCCCACCGGATGGACCTGGAGATATTGGCCTTGAAGACGACGACGACGATGACGGCGCAATGTTAATGCTCTTCTTCTTCTTCTCCTTTTTTCCTGATATGTGTACTCCTCCTCCTCCTCCTCCTCTTCCTTCAATATCGTCGTCATCGTTCTCCTCACGATCTCCCATAGAGCGAGAACCTCCTCGACTTTTGCTGTTAGCCCTACTCACCTCTTCTTGTTCCTTCTCTGCCCCCCCTCCCCTTCTGCCTCTTCTTCCCTCTTCTTCTTCTTTCTCGTCCTCTTGAACCTGAGGAGGATCAGCAGCACCGGCCCCACGGATTAAGGGAAATGTGCTCTCAAGAGAAATGGCGTTCGCATTATCATCGGCAATGAGCTAGGTTGAACGAAGAAGCATACGGAGTGGTGATGGATTTGCGATCATTATTATTTGTAATATTGTTTTATAAATAGTTCCAAATTTGGCCAAATCAATCGCAACCATTATTCGTGGAAGTAGTGGGTAGTAGTAGTAGTAGTAGTATTCAGAGAGGAAACAACATACAATGAGACGATACGATTATATCTTACGCTCCTACTTCCCCTCTTTACTTTCATTGTCATCGTCGTCGTCATCATCACCATCATCATCATCATTGGCAAACAACGAAGGTATTAAGTTTTCAAACTTCTTCTATGTCAGATTGTACGGCTATAATGATGGCTGATGCTTCACGCGTTATGTCATTAAGTTCATCACTGCTGTCGCTATTACTACTACTAACTACTACAGACTAGCACCAATAATTTGTGCTATTTAGTTGTGAATACCTGACTCTCTGGTATCCCACTAGCCAGCTCATCACGCTCCTATTCATAAATATTTCGTAATAGTGGAAGTGGATCAGGTCATATATTAGAAGCGGTCTCTGAGATTACACACACACTCACGCACTCACGCACACACGCACACTAGCACTACTCGCTATCACCTTGAAGAGGCTCCAGCCGGTCGCAACATTAAGGGCGCAGAGGGCCAGGATCATCGTCCATCGTAGGGTGGTGTTGTCCCTGAAATTGATGATACCGTACACGTATGCATGTGTGTGGGAGGTGGGAGGGTGGAGCTGGGGGGGGGCAGAGTATATGAGTGTGAGGTAGGTAGATTGTAAATGGAAGTTTACCGGACTCCTAGGTAGAAAATAGAAAGCACGATCGCCAATGTGAATCTGTTTTGTCAGTTAGATGATAGTTTCAGCAAAAGTATCAGGAGGGGGGGAGAGATTATTGCGCTTCTTCTTCTTCTACTACATTTCAACTATTATCGCTCCTACTTCCGCGGTTGTTCTAATCATAACGCATTCTTACTTAATAGTTAACCTCATGAGATTGAGCATGAGTGAAAGCGAGTCCGTGGAAATGATAGTATTCAGATTGCCCCTCCAACGAGAGTGCTCGCCCTCCTCATCATCATCATCACCCTTGCTGGAACAGCAGATTGGGAATCCTGGGTACGATACGAGTGAGCCTTTGAATGTCTGTGGGGACGACGAATGAAGCAGTTAGGAGATGTGGGAATAATAGGTACAGTAATCCACACCTAGACCGTATAAATTTGATGATGACAACCGCGACATTTGAAATAATACTCTCTCTCTCTCTCTCTTCTCTCTCTCTCTCTCTCTCTCTCTCTCTCTCTCTCTCTCACGCACACATCCAACTCTATTTCTTGCTCTTTCCTTACAAGTCTACCGCTAACTACTTCCTACCGGCATCCAGTGTGGAAGCGCCATTTCGACTGCCTGATCGCCCATCTGTGGGTCACGGATACACATAATGATAATAATAATAATAATAATAATAATAATAATAACAATAATAATAAGATGGTGATGATGATGATGATGATGATGATGCTCTTGCTGTAATCTTACAGAATTACAGATACTGACGTACACTTACATAGATATTTACTATAAATAACTTTAAATGATACCACTCAAACACATTGGCAACTAAAGAGCATCATGGTGATATTGCAGGTAAACAACCTGATTCACTGAAGGGTATTGAAATATCC
This sequence comes from Bigelowiella natans CCMP2755, assembly GCA_000320545.1. Taxonomy (NCBI): domain Eukaryota; phylum Cercozoa; class Chlorarachniophyceae; genus Bigelowiella; species Bigelowiella natans. The sequence goes on along the minus strand of ADNK01000145.1, from coordinate 19,210 downwards.
AGACGAGTGTCAGGGTTATAAGCGTCGCGTAGCTCGTATACCTTTCATGAATGACAATGAGGATGATCCGAAGGAATATTCGTATCTCTATAATATGTGAGATTGTTAAGTGTATTTATCCATATCCATATCACACACACATAGACACACACACACACGCGCGCGCGCGCGCGCACGCACGTGTGACACAGAGAGAGAGAGAGAGAGAGAAGGACCCTGCTATGTGGATTACGGCTCCAAGGATCGGATAGACCAACAAGCCAATCGCATTAGATGCCAGGTACGTGCCAAGTGCAAACTACACACAAAGAGAATATCAATCAACATTTCACATAATAATAATGAACGCGATGATGACAGCGGTACGAGGACAGGCACGAATGATTGTGATGCTACTATCGTATCGCCACTTACCGTTGCTAGCTTTCGTGTGGTCAGCACCTCAGTTTGCTCAGCAATTGCGTAGACACGTGTTGTTAGACTACTCGCCATAAACTCAACTAAAACCTAAAACCACAACGATAAGGAGTGGGGGGAGGAGGGGTAGAGAGATTGATCATTCTAGATAAACCAGGCAACGTTAGAATTGGAGGTGGACCAAAAGATTAGTCACCCCACCTCTATTGTAGTGATGATCACTGACATCCTAAAGTAAAAAAATATTATCAAGACGGGTGTTTTGGGCTGTATTATTTTAAGATATAGCAGCTCTCTCTGAGCAAGTGATGCATAACAAACCGGATGATACTGATCCCAAGAGCTTCACCTAGTAAGAGTATTTCGTATGCCATGGTTCTCCCTACTCCCTATAATAATAATATTCACCCATCAATATAATCAATTCCTCGCAAATGCTACTTAGTCCGTCGGAATGGGTTGAATTGAGTGTCATCACCCAGCTGAGGAGATCGATGACATAAATAGCCAGGAGGAAGTTTGCCGATTTGGTCCTCTGTACCATTTGCTGGCCGCGCTTATCCACCGGGACATTGGAAGAAACCGAAGTACTTTTCCTTGACGTTTCAGATTCCTTGGTGTCACTTCGCCCGTCCCTCCTCACGTCTTTTGAATGATCAAACCGAGCCGTAATTGGGAGGGTGAGGAAGCGCAGAGCCATGTTTATCTCGGAGGGCTTCTTATCTACCATTTTCTCTACCCCTCCCCAACAAAGCCAAAGCTGCTGCTGCTGCTGCTGATCCTACTGGTGCTCCTGCCCCTTCAGTAAAATCCGCCCGTGCCTCGTATCTCTGTCGGTCGGGGGGTCGGACAGCACGTTCCGAGTACGCTTTCAGGTTCCGACTGGGAGAACCCAGCTGCCAAATAGCAACGCCGTGGAATCCGATCCTTCGTTGCGAACTCTGCTGTTGTCGCACGATAAAATCCCCATTCGTTTGTATCGCGTTTGCCAGGTTGTGTTGCATTCGAAGGCAAATTCGGCACTGCGTCATGATCTGTCTGTCTATCTGATGCATCGTTACGTGTCGCTGGCTGGCACAGAACCGAGCACCGGAGCATCCACGAATGATAAACAACTACAATGGCAGATCGGTAGCACTCATCTTGGAAGCGAGCGACCCTCGACAACACTGTTATTCGTCCTTGCGGAGGGTGGAGCTTGTTCTTGGCCTTGATGCGTAGGACAGCTCAGCCCCCACAAATTCACTCTCTTCGGGGGCCGACGATACCCCCCGACTACGAGCGCATAGCCCGGATCGCCAGGGACGAAGGGCGGATTCTCCGCTCCGTAAGAGCTGAAAACCTGCCATCCTGCAAGTTTATGTTGGATTTCATGGCTCTAAATAAACCTAGTGTCATCGGAGAGGACCTTACCTCGGAATGGCGTGCAAGGAAAGACTGGGTCCAGAGAAGCAGCAGTACTTCGAATTCAGCAAACTGCGAATACGATGAAAGGTTGCCAACAGTATTATGATTGATTGCTATTACATGGGAGAAGCTTACACTATTCTATACACTGTCTTATGGGTCACGACTATTCTCATGGTGTTCAGGCCAAACTTCGATGCTCTCTCCCGTCTCTTTGGTGATGCGAAGGTGTGCATAGCACATTGCTCTGAAAAGCGTTTCTCAGACCAAAAGCGAAGCGATATGGAACTCAAAGACTTTCTAAATGCGTGGAGTACGGGATCTGCCGAGGTCAAAAACATTTATGTGAAAGATTGGCACATGCCAAGGGAATATCCAAGCTACGAAGCCTACCGGGTACCAGCCCATTTTGCCGATGATTGGATGAATTTGTATGCAAGTAAACATGGGAGTGACGACTTTCGATTTGTGTACATGGGTCCCAAAGGCACATGGACGCCATTACATCGAGATGTGTTTGCATCGTACAGCTGGTCCTCTAACATCCTTGGGTTTAAGCTATGGATCATGTTCCCTCCTTCTGTCACGAAATACCTGGTGGACGAGAATGGCGAGTGTGTGTACGATGTAGCTGCTGCGTACAGGGAAATTTTAGCAAAAGGAAAAAGAACAAAGGAGAGAGGGGGGGGGGGAGCTGAGGACTCCGACCATCATCATCGGCAAGATCTCGATCGCTTCCCCAGACTTGAAGAGGCAATAAACGAATGCCATGTTTGCATTCAAAGACCAGGGACAACGATCTACGTGCCTTCTGGTTGGTACCATCAGGTTTACAACCTTACGGATGCCATATCAATCAATCACAACTGGTTCAATGGATGGTGCCTCAAGCACGTTTGGCAGCACATCAAGGATGAGCTTCAGGCCGCTCACAGTACCCTTGCAGGGTTTACATTTGATTCCTTCCAATCGCTTCTCCAGCCACAAAGCCAAAAAAGCACTACAAGTACAGCCTCCTCATTGTCGTCCTCCTCTCGCTCTACCACTCGTCTAGAAGGCCCTGAACCGGAGGCTGTTCAACGTTTGATGAAGGCTAACACCGGCATAGACTGTGAGGGTTTCTTAGCGCTGCTATGCTTCGCCGTAGAGAGGAAGATCAAGGAGCATCAGCGTACAGAGGAGGCGCTGGCGACGACAGGCCAACAGAAAACCACGATGACTGAAAGAGGGGCCTCAATCTCCACCAATGCTATCACTGCTACGTCTCCAGAACTACCCAATGCTGCCACCATTGCAACAGCAGGAGCCCGACTGGACGCAAAGGAACATGAGAAGAAAGACGATGAAGGGAAGAGAAAGAAGAGGAAGGAAGGTCAGGAAGATGATGGAAAGAAACATAGATTTGAGATCGCAGCTACCAGCAGTATCGACGGGAGTATCTTTTTCTCCGAGGCGAATGAGAATGAAGCCAGAATGAAGGCTGTTAACCATGCACTCACACAACTCCAAAAAGTATTGTTGGAAGTGGTGGAGGACTGGCCAAAGTGGCTTAGCATCGAGGGGCTACAAAAGGCAAAGGCCGCTCTGAAGCAGGTTGTTTGTACTGCTGCTTCTTAGTTTGTAGCTTGCAGCATGTACCACATCTATCCTGACAGATGCGATAAATTAACATTCTATGTGCAACATGATGCAACTTGCATGCCTGCTTGATAAAATTGCTCATGCGGTACATGAACGTAAAGCACAAGTAAGCTAATACTAATGCCAATAGTATAGAATATCATTCTAAAAGTGCCCGGCATCTCAATGAGCCTGGTTGATCACGCGTACAATGCAAACTTCAATAATTGTGCATTTGCACAGACTGCAGTAGGGCCTGGCTGATTGCTGCCGTACGTGCGCGTATGCGTAGCGTTGTGGTGCTAATATGTGCCATGTAGAATGATCGTATATATGCTACATGTATACACGCATATGTACGTGTACATGCATGAATGATCTCGATGATGGCTAGCTGCTGTGACAGGCGTTCACGCACGACACATTATTTGCTGGACATACCCGACACGTAAGCTGTTAGTACATCCATGCTGAACTATTTTCTGAGATAACTATTGCGAGCTTTTGAGCCGCAGCTATTACTCACAATAAATGACACGATGCACAATCAGTACTTACCAACAAGCTAGCATCGCATTGCGCTGCCCAGCAGTCATATTGAACAGCAGCTATGTAGCTATGTTAGAATTTTTAAGCAGCCAGCAATATACATGAAGCGTGCGCCATTGGCTCCACAAGTTTCTAGCGCCGAAAGATGCTCAAAGTAATGGTATCTAACATGTAGATGCATGTAGCAATCATCACACTTTGGCTCGCACGTAGTCATGGCTGTACAGCCAGCAAAGACTTGTAGACCAAATTATAATTTTGTATATTAAAGCTATTTTCTGTCGTGCTCACGGACATGCCGCCCCTGCACGTCTGCAACATACATCCTACAACTTCATCATTTGTTCAAATTACTGCTCAACCCATTGCCAATCATGCTCAAGTCTCAAGTAGTGTGTCGACCTCGTTGTCGCTTTTGTGTGTACGGAAGCAGGGGAGCCATTTCAGTCCGAGATCGTTGAAATCTAGCGAGAGATTGTACCAGGCGTAGTAGTGGAAAAAGAAGAAAACCACCGGCGTTAGGAACAGCCACAACTGCTGTGAAAAGTTGGCACTGCAGACACTTATTTCTTCCGAGAAACTTGTTTTCGCTTTGACAACCAAGATCCCATTGAAAACCATGAAGATGATGCTGAGGCAGAAGAAAAGGAACAAGCATCCAGTATGCACTAATCGCAACCGCATCGCTCTTGCTTCGCATAGCTGTCGATTCCTCTCCATCCTTACCTTGATCGCTAGATTCTGCCTATTGCGTCCTCCTCCCGGTGATGTTGTTGAAGCTGTTGAAGCTGATGGTTCTTGTGTGCTACTTTTCATTGAAAGAGCATTTTTATCTCCTCTTACAGCCCTAGTAGATGAGAGCTTCCATTTTTCTTTCGAATCGTTCTCAGTTGAAAGAGCATTTTTATCTTCTTTGAGACCCTTAGTAGATGAGAGCTTCCATTTTTCTTTACAATCGGTCTCAGTTGAGATGGATTTGAGTCTAATATCTTTGATATCAACGCTAGTGGGAGTTACAGATTTCAATGTGCGAAGGCCGACGGAGGAATTCTTAGAAGAATTCTTAGACTCGTCTCTATTCTTATCAATGACAGTAGATTTTAATTTTCTTTTTTTCATTATCGAGAAGTTATTGAGGCCCATGTTAATGTTACCGACTGCTTCGGTACCATAAATCCTCTCGTGCAGTTTTCTTACCGAGACGTACAAATGGTAGGAATGATAGGTCCCTTGGACAGAATAGGAAAAACACAAGACGGCCTGGGCGAAAATTCTAATAGCGCTAAAGCGGCGACGGTCGGTCATGATAACAGCAACCATGGTTGCGATTTCAAAGGCAATGACGTATACGATATCCAACTTGCGGAGCTGAAAGAATGAACTGAATTGTTTTCGATCACTGATTCGGTCCGCCATGTAGAGAAAGTGAACCATGGACATCCCGTAAAGAAGGGTTCCTCCCTGTTGGTATACGAAGGCCAAGATGTGACGACATCAGTCTTCAGCAAGAACTAAAGTAGGGACTCTAAATGCTGTCTAATCATGGTCGTGTCTTATCGTTGTCGTGTCTCCACATGGAGAAAACTAGCAGTCTTAGCGGTACATTGAACACAAAAAAGTATGGTGGTTTCCAAAAAGGGGTGTGACAGGGTGATCAAGGAATGCATAGGAACGATAACGTGTCGTAACTATGCCCAAATTACGATTAGTTGATTCACTTACGTTAATTATCTCTGCCATCACGAGAAGCGCCTGCCACGGATATTGGAACCATTGCGTACAGTAGCCAATTGAGTACGCCGAGTACATTATACAGAGGTTCATCAACCCGCTTTGTAAATAAGAATAATGAGATTGCGCAGCGAGACAGCATGCATTCCCACATGTCCACAAATAGAAATAAATGTAAGGGTGCGTACATACAGAAGCAGACTGCGCTTTGTCGGTGAATTATTCCTCTTATGTGAGAGCTGTAGAAAGCAGATTGAGGCTTGCGCCAAGCTGATGCTCCCTGAGCAGTCACACGCACACACACACACACGCACGCACACACACACACACACACACACAACATGTAGTTAGAATCTATTAGCAGTTCCCGTGTGAAGATGCTTGACTCAACCTCTCTGCATCTCTCTACGCGTGGATTACTCACCCCTGATAATCGAGAAGGACACCATAGGAAAGTCATTCAAGACTCAGTGATCGTGCGTGAGAGGAGGGTAGATCTAGATGAATTTTTACCTCCGGCAGTTACTTTCCCCCTAACATTCCAATTGGTTCCCAGAATCCGATCAGTATTATTTACTTGTCGCAGGGATAAAACAGCACTAGATTCCAACAACGAAGATGCCTTAACATCTTTGTTGCCACCTTTCTACTCGTAGTTCGTACCTTTCTTATCCTCAAAAACTAGACATAAATTGCAGGCCATTTTATCCATATTTTACGCATTTAAATGTCGACTTACACCAGCCAAGACTGATTTGTTCACTGAGGGCTACCCCCTACCCGTATGCTTGTTGCTGGTGGCAGCAGCAGCCATTTGAAGGCTCTAATGGCGACTATACTGGCATTGGGTTCCTGCGATTACCTTGTTGCATCTCCTGATGGTCACCATTCTGCTACCTACATATCAACAGCAGCAGATGACGACAGCGCAGGTCTTCCAAGATGTCTTGCGCTTGCACACACACACACACACACACACACACACACACACACACATAATATCTATAAATACCACACGCCTACCTACGCACAGCGTTAATATTCATTTAAATTATCTTTTTGGCTTTGACGGTGGGGGGATACATATGAAGACGGAAGCTGTGAATTCTTTAGTACAAGTGGGCATGCAATAGAGTGTAAAGTTGATGAACGAGCGGCCAAAATTGACCAGACCATCTATAAGAGCCTGGGTGTTGTTCCTCATCACAAGGTGTCAGATCATGAAATATGGAGCCTTTACTGTACTAGAAGCAGCATATACACGGATTCCTCTCAGTTACTCACAGTGTGATCATTTGCTTAGGTGTGCATGTCAGTGACAATAAATTCCTCAAGAAGCCGCGTTTGGAATTTGATAAATACTCCCGGGGTTCTCTCTCTCTCTCTCTCTCTCTCTCTCTCTCTCGTGCATGTTGTGTAGGTGTTGATTATGCTGTATGCATGTGCGAGAGAGAAAGAGAGTTTCATCTCATCCCTACATGTTGTTTATGTAGAATATGAAGTGGCATCCCTTCGTGAAGAGTTCAAAGGTAAGGAAGTGTGCATCTGTCGCTATTTTGTTGGATCTAATCACGATGTTGTCAATTGGCAAGGCTATCGGTGGAACCGACGCAGCATTTCAATCGCCACCCTCAGATAGGAAGAAGAAGAAGAAGAAGAAGAAGAAGAAGAAAAAGCCTTGGGACGCTCTCCTTTACAGAGCTGGGCAAAAATACACGCGATGGATTCGGAGAAGGTAATGAGAGCTGTCTTTGTCTTCCAGAACGTGAATGAAACAAAAGATTATTGAATACAAGGGTTGAATCTCCATTAACATTATTTACATTATCACCGCTGATATCTTCCATTTGCGTCCGATCTCCGCAGAATTCCTGGCGAGGAGATTCTGTTCGATGTCGGGCCGTTTTTTTCGGGTGGCACTATACGCGTCAAAAGAAATCTACCATTTGCCAGCGTTTCTTGGAAAATAGTAACACCTGACCCTGACATCTACGATGATGACGTTGGCAACGACGACTCACCTAAGACAGTCCTTCGAGTATCAACTATGCTTGTGGTAGTATCCAATTTTCAGTGTGCAAATCTAGATAATTGCATTGGAGGAATAAACGTTTCGTGTAATATCTACAAAATCTTAGACTCCAGAACAGGGAAGGGGCTTCGAGGCTTTACAAAAAGACTTCATTGCTCAGTCGTTCTACGATGGGTCGAGGGATTATTTCAATTCGGTGTTGAGCGGCGTCAAATTCTTCCTCGAAGTACCAAAAAATCTTGCCGTACAATACAAACAGAAGCATTTGAGGTATATCACATACAAGCTGAGATATTTTTATTTTGTTCCATCATCATGCAGACTGGGAAGCCTGTTACTCCGGACCAGTTCGGGGTTCATTGCTCATTTTCCTCCCCAGCGTCACAGGCAGCAGCTTCATGTCGAAACAACCTAAGAAATAGTTTTTGATGCAAGAATTGAACATATTACTGCACTTTGAATTCGTTACCAAGTCGCATATTGCTATATATGCATCTTAGCTAGCATAGCGGTAGTACTAATACGCTAATACGTATAATGCGTACAATGCCAGTCTTTATTAACAAATTCATTCAATGAACGTAGGCAGTCAAATGTTAGTACACGTGCGCAGGCAATAAAGATGCATTTATAATTTCAATGCCTCTGCTAGCATCAGTGTATAGTAGCGAGCACTTTTTTGCTTAATTTCTCCTATCGAAAGGAATAGCGGGAATAGGGCTCGCTGTACTATAGTACCCGGCCTCCATCTGCGCAGTTATACAGTGTGCTTGCAGCATGCATGCATGACAAGATGACAAGCTACGTACGGTCACATAGACCAGAGACAATAGACTTACGTATCTATAGTATAGAGTCCCATCATCAGAGCAAATAATAACTGTCAAGAGATGTGGCGTTCTGTGGCGTGCAAATCCTCATATAAAGAAATAAGACCTACAGACCTGCAAGCTATAGCACATACTACTTGTAAAATATGTATCCTTAATTTGCACGAATAAACGGGAAAACCGCCATATCATAAATTGCATCTCATGTTCCCTTCTAGGTGACATCACATTCGATGCGAGGGTATGATGGAACGTTGTCACCCTGCCAACGATTTAATAAAATGACAATGAATTGTTTGCCCGAGACCGTACATTTCACATGTGCATTATTCATCCTCTAGCTCCAGCTATTGAATCTCTGATTCCTCGGCAACTATACTAAGCTTCTTATTCATTGAGCCCTGGATTTCTTCATTTGAGTGTGCTGCCTTCGAATCATGATCCAAAGGTTGTTCAACGACAAAGCGCTTCACTGGCGCAGGCATCCTGAATTCATGCAAGGGTGGGATAGCGCCGCTGGCTCTGCTGTTACTTGAGCAGTTTGTCGTTCTTCGTTCGTTATCGAGACCAGCCACGGGATTATTGATAACTAACGCTGAGGGCGGGCGTTTGGAGCTGGAGCGAGAGCGGGAAGAACGCCGAGAGAAAGAGGAGGATGATCCTCCTGAGGCAAAACTGCTGGAGTTTGAGGCACGGAGAATGTTTTGGTAGTAGGAACGAGGGACGCTTAACCGGACAGAGTGCTTCACGAAGGACTGCCGACGTACGTTGCGGGTTCCATGTTGTCGGCGAAGAGTGGAGCGCGGTTCAGCTGCTAATATTCATTCATCATCCAAGAAGAAGAAGAAACACAACAATATCAAATTTGACATACCGCTGTTTAAATTCTAAGTGTCCTTACCGAGGCATAGCATTGAAGAGATTGTAAATTTATATGTGAGTTGTCTTCTTATGCATGCAGCAGTTTGTGTGCGTGTGTGTGAACATTTACCCCCTAGTCCGCCAGGAATATCAGATCCAGGGATCTGCAACGTTTGATTCGTATTTGACCTGGAACTTCTACTCTTTTCTTCCCCATCGCTGCTGCTGTTGCCATCTCGGTGATCTATATTGCTCTCGTTAAACAGCTCAATATTCATCCGACGATTGGAAAGGTATTCTTCGTCGGGCTCCTCGTCTGAATCCTCGAAGCTAAGATTTTAACCATGCACCATCTCTCACCAAATTGCCACCATGTAAAGGAGTACATACATATATATATAAATAATTCATGTTTGCCGTGTTTTTTCCACAAAGTCGTATCGATTTTATCATCATCATCACCCCTTTTGATTTTGCACTTACACTCACCAGAGATGAAACTTTTCTTCTACAGGTACCATCTCTTTCATATCGAAGCCATTCTCGTTTTCATTCTAAAACAAATGAACAATTTGTCAGCACTTTTAGCATGCTTCTTCTCTTTCTTCTTCTCTTTCTTCTTCTTCTTCTTCTTCTTCTTCTACGGCAACGCCATCGGGAGAAGTCGTGAAGAAGGCCCAAACTGTCATTCATCGATCTTCGCTTTATATCTTCATCCATTTCGCACGTGCATGGTTCCATACTATACCATGAGTGAAGAAAACGTGTCTATACTCGGAGGGTATCGATCGCAACATCCACAACACAGACACATGCCGGGCCCCACAATCTGAGGAAGTAACAAAAAGAACGAAAAGAGACTAAGAACACCATGAATAGAGGAGGAAATGATGAGAAAGATAAGGGCGAGGATGCTATGAAGGAGATCATGCCTACATTTACTTGCCAGCAAGATTTTCGCTCAAACTGTAAGAATGTGACAATCATCTTCATCGTCGTGATCATCATCCGTCTTTTTGTCGGCATATTATCTACATTCTTTCGCGTCATCATCATCATCATTATCATACCCTCCAGTAGTCAGTGGGGGACATGTCAAGATCCCTTTCCGCCTGTGGAAGATAGGCCGGTAGGCGTTAAACCATCATCATCATCATCATCATCATCATCATCATCGTGAAAACAAAGAACAAAAGATTATGCTAAAATATGAGCCTTATCGAATTCAGGGCATCATTTTTGTTTCCTACCCTCCACTGGCCAACGCAGTAGCAGCAACACATGGAGTATTGATACCTTCAGTCAAGTCATATAAAGTAATAAATAAATTATGGACACGACGAACGTGTATAATACTAGCAAGATACTACTAGTACGTAAAGAGGAGAATGGATTTGAAAGCCAGAGTCTTCTTTACACGATGTACACACTGCCGCTGCCGCACGTCTCTTCTCACACCCCACCATAGAAATGAACTCAGGCATCATGTGCGTCTTTCTTATTACTTCCAATTCATAATCGTAAGCATCGTCCTTATCACCCAGGAGATATATCTAAAGGAATACGTGGATATGTCATATATACAACCAGTACGGCAGCAGCAGAAATAGTAGGTTGCTGGAGCGGAGAAGGCAGATGCAGGACATGCACAAATCAACACCCATCAGTCGTTGGTTGCTACTTCTTTCTGTTGTCAATGCCTTCGATATCAAAATTATCATCATCATCATCATCATCATCATCATCATTAGTACCCAATGATCCGGAATAGTGCCCAGTTAAGCAACCACAATGTATGATACCGCGTGCTCGTATCTGCAAAAAATTAGACAAAAAAAATTAGAGGGAGGGTGGGGACGAAGTAGCTATAATCACACGCCGTTATCATTTTAGACCATAGCATCATCAACGGCACAGAGTCAGAGAAGAGCAATGTGGAAGTGGGAAGAAGGAGGGCGGTGCAGAATTGATTAGTATATTACTCCATCTCTCCACAAGAACCGCGAATCCGAGATAGAGAAGCAAGCTGAGGATGATCGCGTACAAATCACTGTGCTACAATTTACTACTTATGGATATGAAAGACAAGACACTGGAACAACGCATAATCACGGCTCGAAGAGGTAACGACGGTAACAATAAGTACAATTGCGTCGTTTTCACACTGTAGTGAATGTCTACCCGCATGGTAGAAGAAACCCGATATACGTCCACAGCTTGCCGCATTTTTTCCCCCAGAACTTGCACCTAGTACAGCAACAACAAATCATCATTCAGCCTTTGAAACTACTGAATTAATCATCTCGGGTAGTGCGAAAATTTCAACCATGCGCGCGGTAGGTCACATATCACCATCATCGTCATCATCCATCATCGTTATCATGACCAGCATATCCATACCAGTGCTGACATCTTGACTTGGATCGATAATGCAGACAGGGGCACGCTATTAACCCATAGATACTTAGCCAGATTACAGCAGCTGGACCCGTGATGAATGCAAGGCCAAAAATGAACCTAATGTATGTGTGATGGGAAACAGCACAAAAAGACGATCTCAGTAATTGCATGGCTGAAAGACACGTTTTTGCCTCTGATAATAACTGCAGGCTGGTGTGATAATCGTTGGTAGCTCAAACGCTACTTCTTCGTGTCAATGCTGCTGTGTGTTCGTAGTGACGCGCTCATTGCAAGCTGCTAGTACTTATCGAAGAAGTAGAAGTTCAGATTGTTCTTTGGGTAAACCTAAACACACATAAAACACACACACAGAGAGACACACATGTAAATATAAGTACACATACACAGATAATATTTTTGGTACGAATTCTGACCAGATGCCAGCATTCATTCTATATTTATATGTGTGTGCATTATTCATCTTAATATTCTGTCGATATGAAAGACAACTACTACAACAACAACGACCTCCTTATCAAGATATGGATACAATATCATGTCCAGGTAAACCTATGCACAGTAATCGAACAAGGAGAAAAAAAAGAGAGGGAGAGGAGGAAACAGATTCATATTACGATTTTTAAAGGAGAGTGAAACCAGCATTAGACTTATTGCGTTCTTACCGCAGCAAAGAAACACCAGCATTGCACCTACATAGGGAAGAAGAAGAAGAAGAAGTGGAAGAAGAAGAAGAGGAAGAAGAAGAAGAGCAAAAGACATCATTAGTACGATTTCCCTCCATAATCTACTTCAATTGGTCTCGAGCGAATTGCTATCCATGATCATCGGGCATCATTGCTATGTGACATCATTGCTGTTATTACCACAAACTCGCTTATCATCCGCTTGTATCTGAGCATTATGAATATGAATGGTGTTTCAATTAATGATGAGAATACGCCGACACTACACTTGACACATACACCATCTTAAAACTGTTCGTTTTGAATATAGGACATGTGTAAATACAAATACAAATACATATATTCAATCTTATATAAATATGTATATATTTCCCAATATTACGACGATAGTTTGTAATTTTAGTCTCGATATATTTTTTCGGATGCAATACCGGCCGAATGGATGCAATTCCTCGCTATAAAAGATTGAAAAGAGAGGATGGTTGTTGTAAAAGAAGAACATGTAGTCGTCCAGCCACTGATAGATTAGTATAAAATGCATAGGGGGAAAAGAGGAGGAGGAGGATTAGTATTTACACAAAGTCCTCTGGTCTTGATGGACAATCATAGCTATAATGTTTTCATCATGTTTCTTACCCCTTTTGGAGCGCCGATAGAGTGAAACCACTTACTAACTGTTATGATTGGTTTTTTCCGGGGGGGGGGGAAGTTATTTTAGGCAAAGAGACAAGAAGTGACTTGGTACACACACACACACACACACACACACAACACACAACACACACATCCTAAGATTTAGTTTCAAAAAAGCAATTTAAAAATCGCGCAAATAGATGCTTACTTACCAGGCCAGTGGTATCCACAGCAATTCCAATCGTGCTCTTCATCACCTTCTTCCCCCTCATTTTTTGGCCAATATTTTCGTATCTTAAGCAAATCTAGAAGAAACTTGAACTTATCGTCCTCAAATCTGCATGTTCAGATGTATTGAATACTTAGCAAACTGCTGCCGTTGAACACCAAAGAAAATATTACTACAGTTTGGATTGAATTAGTTCTATAATGCTGTGAGAACAAGCGGGTGTTTTGGGCAGCAGCAGCACCTGGTTTCTTTGCTCATCCGTCTCTTGATATGGGGTGGATGATTCGGTTGCATTGAAAATCGGTGCCAGCAATCGTGGCAAATCAACATCCGACATAGTCTCTCGCATGCCTCATGCTCACAACATTCAACTTCCTGGAATTCATAAGTGTTTTGTCAGCCTCACACATGCAACGATGACAACATAAGTGAGTGATCATCAAGCTCTATAACGTACAACTCGGGAAGGAAGTATTAAAGGAAACAAAAGTGAATGGCATGGCAAGCTTACATCGCAGCAGCAGCATCCTTTTTTTTTCCCCAGAGAATCCCTTCGCTTTTGGGTCGCCCTTCGTAAAGGCAGCAGTACCACATTCCAATCAATTCCTCTCTCTCTCTCTCTCTCTCTCTCTCTCTATTGTCTTTATTGCCACATAAAAGGATGGATAAATGTGCATATATGAGAGCAGGATCTCTTTACATTGGTAATGTAAGTGAAACTAGGGACATGCCAGAGATTTCGCTGCCAATTCGCTGCCGCTGATACGACGATAGAAATCAAAGCATGTAATTAAGATGAAACGGTAAGAGCGATTTATGCTTTCAGAGACTTGAAGAAAATATTGCATTGAAAATTATTCTGATTTGAACTCCTTCTTACTGTGTCTTTCCCTTCAAATGGCTTTATAGGGTCCTAGGACAAACGATGAAAGATATGTATGAGCAGGACATACTACATGCATCTATCAACATTTCTTCTCACCACCATCATATCAGCGTTATCATCCTCTTGCCAATCTTTGGAAGAAATAACACTCATTTCCATTATCACAAGCCTCCTAGGAGCTCATCAATACTGAGCAACGGGGCGCTGCCTCCTTTCCTTGTCCCCCCAAGAAAATAAAAACAACCACACTGCTTATAGCTTCTCCTCCTTCGTCAGTCGCAGTTACGAGTAAATCCGTCACTCGGATATTGTATGTCGCGCATACAAAATCGTCTATATTCACATGATCGTAAGGGCTAGTGTCGGTTCTCCTCCGAAATTCACCGACTTTGAGAGACATGCGTTAGTTAGTTTGTTACTTGGTCGCATGATTGAAACGCTTCCAGGTCTGTATCCTTTTTTAGGTTATTTTACCGATGAATTATTGTCATAGTCTCGCAACACATTGGAACAGTTTCTCCTCATCCGTCATCGTCGTCCCTCCTCCCCTTCATTACAGGTGTGAGCGGGGACGACGCCTTCCATCCAACCTCTCAGCGGTATGCTTGAAAAACTACTGGCAGCAGCACCTTCGCTTCCCCTCGCTAGGACACGTTCTGCCAAGCATTCTTCTTCTTCTTCTTCTTCTTCTTCTTCTTCTTCATCAAAACCTGATGCACCGAGCATCGCGAGTGCTGACGATGCACAATCAGGTTACTCGCGACCACCTATGAGCAGCTTATGCATCATCGTGGCCGATGCAATTTGTTCAATCAATGAATCTTTTAGAGTAACATTTTCTTCCAATGCATGTCATTGCAGAGCAAGACAGCGTAGAAACCAAAGGCATGATCGCCGTTGAGTCGACGGTGGACGAATCGGAAGTGACCACGACGGGTTCTGCAAGTGGTAGAGCTACGAGCAGATCAGAAACGGGATGGATATCGGGAAAGCAGGTTTTTCCTCATCTAGAGTTGCTCTACAAATTCTCGATTCACACAGCACATCTCGTCGATGTGAGCAGCAGGCCCTGTTGTCGCCGAGTGACACATAACAAGCATGTATGTACAGGTTTCCATTTTCCTGATTGTGGGAGTTACGATTTCTGCGATACACATGGGCTCCATCGAGGATGAATCGGTATGAGCTCTCATTCAACAGCAGGACAGAGTTGCGAGCGGCTCGATTCGCTTGATCTATCACATAATATATTCTTCTTCTCCTCCTCAGGGCCTGGTGGAGGTGTTTTCACACGCATCAATGGACGGCATCATCCCATCGGTATCCATCGATAGTGGAAGAAGAAGCACCGCCATAGAAGAAGTTCCGAATGGAACAAATGGGTACGCCAATGATAATGATGGATGATTACGATCATCGGTAACTTGCACGTCGGACTTTAGTACGATGTCCGGACGTTCTTAGCGTGCGTGCTTAGTTTTATCTCCCATAGATCTAGTACTCTATCACCTTATGAACCCACTCAAAATTTCATTCTGATGCGCCCCCTGCTTTCTTCTTCGTAATCTTTTCTCCCGTATCGCTGCCACTTCAGAATCGGTAGGGAGGAACACGAAAGTAGAATTTCCTCGCCACGTGCTCTCAAAACGGCGGCAGAAAACGCACCGGCACAACTCCGAGTTGCGGTGCATATGATTGGGTGAGTAGAATGAGCATTAACGTGCTGGAGTTTCGAGCTTCCGTGGGTTTCACAGAATATACATGAATTCCTCCTCCTAGCAGCAGCCGCTTCCTCTCATATCTACACGCCAGAAGCAGCGTTGCTGATTATGTTTACCTACTACTACTACTACTACTACTACTACTACTACTGACGCCCACAGCTTCTTAAATTATTTTCTGGATCCGAAAGGGAGAGCAACCGTGGTAGGTTGAATAAGGAACAAAACAGCGGGGGGGGGGGGGAGGAAATTAGATAGGAGAGGACGATATGACGGGTGTTTGCTGGTCTTTGCTCTCTGTGAGATGTGGTGCACGCTATTCGTCCTTAACACCGTTTCACATCAACCATTGCTGTAGTGCCTGTGAATGATGCCGTCCAACAAGAAAACCTACTGTTTTTACCTACAATATATGTACGATTCATTCCTTCTTGAAAAAATGAAAAATGCTTTCAAGATTTCAGCTCTACTTTGTTATATATATATATATATATATATATATATATATATATATGCGAGGCTTGTAAAAAAAATTATTGTTATTATTATCGTGTTGTCATCAGGTGAAGCATCTCCTCCTTCCATTGCAGAAGACAACACAATTGTATGAGTGAGAGAGAGAGAGAGAGAGAGAGAGAGAGTGTGTGTGTGCGAGTACATTTGTAGAAGACATGGCACATCAATATCTTTGACCATTAACAATTTCGTCATGGTCATTTTATCACGCTCTTTTTGATGATGGTTGAAGTGCTTAGAAGCTACTTATCTCCTCAGACACGCGTTTCTTTGCACCGATACGACTCTGGTGAAGTTCCTTACAGAGGACGAGCACCTTCGAGATCGAGTTAACATCACGCTTTTCCATAATCGGTTATTATTGTGTGCATGTGGTCGTGTGAGACCGTGTATGCGTGCCTGCTTGTGGGTGAAGAAAACTCACAAACTTAAAAGCCGCAAACATGTGTGATCGTCGTCATCAACAATCGTTCGTTAGTTGCCATCCGTTAGAGATGAAGTTTATCATTATCATCACCATGAATAGAGATAATGAGGATGGTGATGCCGTCATCGTCAATGGTGTTACACAATACAATACAACAGCTTTCCTGGACGTCGTCAATTCTGGCGCAAAGCGTGGTGTCATGAGCAGGTCATTGGGTAGAAGAGATAGAGAGAGAAGGGGAGGGGGGGGGGGAAGAGAGGGGGAAATAAATACTGCTGCTTAGATTCACACGCACGCACACACACACACACACACACACACACATTGCATTACTAGAGATGTATATACTACTCTTTCCTGACTCCAGTGTGTGCGACGATACATTATGCATATACTACTCTTTCCTGACTCCAGTATATACTAAGATACATTATGCACTAACATCCTATCTCATAGCTGGAGGAGTGGTCACGAAACCACAGCATGTCTTTTGATTGGCTCATCCAAACGCGGCCAGATCTGGTAGGATGATGAAAAAGTATTCTTTTCCCAAAGAAACATCGACTGTATAAAGGAGGGGGAAAGGGATGTAACAGTGTCATCGTGGATCAAGACAATGAACTTAGTAGTATGAATAATGATGATGATGGGTATATATATGTATACATATATATATATATATATATATATATATATATATTCGAACGATAGCCTTTCTTCTTCTCCATCTTTTTCTTTTTCTTCTTCTTTCTCCTGTTCTTGTTCCTTCTCCTCCACTCATCCTCCTCCTTCCCCTTTAGGTGTATTTCTCCGATGTTCCTGATATAAGAACACTTACGCCAGACCGTGTTTACGGACGTAATGATGTGTGTGGGGACTATGTACTTGTAGCCTTTCAAATGTTGAAATAATATATATATATATATATATATATATATATATATATATATGTGTGTGTGTGTGTGTGTGTGTGTGTGTGTGTATTATTTGTGGGGTTGTCACGTGCATCCAAGCATCACTAGCCCCCCACTTAACCGATTCTTCTTCTCTCCCTTCTTCACATCTCCTCAGGTATGAGGGCGGCTGGCATTAGGTAGAAGTGCACTCCACTTTAACATTGTCTTTAAAAATACTTTGCTGTGCCGCCACTACTTACTACACGCACAGACGCCCTTTTCAATTATTTATATTCCTCTATTATCTCTCTCTCTCTCTCTCTCTCTCTCTCTCTATATATATATATATATATATATATATATGGTATATATTTTATACTTCTCTTTTAGCTACACGTCACGCTGGAATCTAAGCTCCCTCCATTTCTCTCACGCCTTCTCGGCACCATGGTCGCTTCTAGCACAATTATACTCTTGCACAACATCTGCCTGTATCTCTTTCTACATGGACGCAAACACACAAGACAGTGGATTATGTGTGTTATCGTTCAAATGAACGCCAGAAAACACAGTCTTGCAGGAATGAACAAAAGCATTTTTGGCATAAATTCTTCTTAACACGCCTATTTTGTCTGTAAGACAATCGTTCTCCTCTGTTCATGAGAATGGTTGCCATCGTTGGTTATCACCACCAAAATCATCATCATCATCATCATCATCTCTTCTTCTTCATCATCATTGTCATCATTTATCGATATAACGTGCGATTTGTCTTTAAGGGAAGTTGGTTGCTGGGGCCGGCATTTTAAATGGCAGGAGGAATGCGTGATTATCGACGACCAGTACGCTCAATTCGTAGTAGTAGTAGTAGTAGTAGTAGTAGTAGTGAAGAAGTAGCAGCAGCCCTGGTATGCGACCCCGTATCCTCATTTTATATACTACTTATAACGAGAGAAAACTACTGATGAAGTTTTTTCTGCACATCTTTAAAATTTCGGAGCGATTTTTATCTGGCTGCCGAGTGAGAACTCTCATATCATCGTTGATCGGATATACTTCTTCTTCCCCCCCCCCCCCCCTCCTCCTCCTTCTCCCCTTCTCTCATTCTTATTCTGCTCGTCTTCTACGCTCCCAGGTTCGATATAATACCGTGGAAGTTTGCGAAAGCGCTGAACGTCCCTGGGGCCGAATGGGGAGGGTTCCGTGGCAATGCCCTCAGTCTTCAAAAACGTCATGTCAAAACAATTGGTGAGGAGGAAGAGATAAAGAGAAACATCGAAAAAAGAAGAAGAGCATCATATTAATGTATATAGTTCAATGATTATTAACAAGGCAATGGCCCCCCCCCCCC